>JXSR01S075572.1:56307-66853 GCA_000969725.1 Ophiothrix spiculata | reverse complement strand
ATGTCTGCTGGCACACACATCAAGTTTCTGACACGTGACCTTGAAGCTGGTAAACCGGCTCGTCGGGTATACGGTACATGTACACGTGAGCCGGTATACCGGCCCGTCGGGTTCAAAGGGTTAAAGAAAAAATAAATAATACCAAGTGTCTTAAAGGTATTATCCCTCCAAACATTTTTTTGTTTTTTGTTTAAAAAGTTCATGAATATCTATTTGGTCGCCATATTGTAAGGCTTGAAGCTACATGTATCTATCAAAACTTTCACAGTGCTTAATACAAAAGGTCGCAATTTAGCACAATGTACGATACAACTCTGTCAACATGTGTGATACCTCGCCTTAAAATTTGCCCAGTACAGTACATGAGCAAAGAACATGCTAATAATGACATCATTTTAAATATCCCCTTGATGTCATGACACGTCAATAAAAAAGGTGTCAAAATGATTAGGAGATCATACAATGTATGTTGCAGCAAATATGAGCTTTTACCCTAAGGCTGAAAACATACTCGGCCTCCAAACAAAATTGTCGCTACCAAACATTTGGTCGTGACATTTTGACGAGTGACTCCAAACAAAATAACTTCAACACCGAGTTGAGACCAAATAAAATTTCGCGCTAGATTGCACATGCTATTGAATTGCCATATTGGACCAAATGTTTGCTACCCGTTCATACTTTAAGTTCGATAGCAAATATTTGGTGACGTCACAACCAAATGTTTTGTAGGAAAAATTTGTTTGGAGGCCGAGTATGATTTCGCCCTATGTGATTTAAATATATACCATTTTTATAACCCACCACTAAATTATAAAGTTATAAAATTCACCATCCACATCTTATTCACAAGTTTTCATGCCATAGCACCAGTGGTGCTGAAGCCCTGCATTTTTTTGCATTTTTTGGGGCTATGTGTAGTCACAACCATGTCAAATCACCCCCCCCCCCAAAAAAAAAAATGAATTTTACACATCGCCTTCCTCAAATTAGCTCAAATTTGGTTTGCAGGGTGATTTTGATTTGAAAAGCCATAATTTGAAAAATGAGCGCAATCGGACGAACGGTTTTCACGTTATGACTCGTCCAATTTTGCCAATTTTCGCAAAAATGAACGCACGCCCTAATACAAAAACGACCATATCTTAGGAACCAATGAACCAAATTTGTTGAAATTGGTGTCTCTAGAACTTACTAATGGCACAAGCAATACAAATTTGCCATAAGTTTTCATGTAGGAGAAGGTTAAAGAAAGCATAAAGACCTTGAAATATATCATTTGACCTTGTGTAACAAAACCGTTCGATGATTTTTTCATTGGAAAATACGAGGGTCATTCAAAAAGTTCTACCTGTTGTATCATAACTTTTGTTCTGTTAAAAGAAAACTTGAAAATTGACACAGATATAGCTAAAAATGTCACCTACACATGGTGTAACAATCATATCAATATCTTTTCTAGATATCTGTAGGTTACCTGAAAGCCACAGTAAGTTCAGGGTACACCGGAAACGGTAAAATATCTAATGACATTTCACCTGAAATTATATGTGCAGCTTATGTATGAAAAACCATCTGTAAACCCAAAGTTTATGTAAGTTTCAGAATAAATTTGATATGAAAGTGTACCTAACAGTCCAACAAGTCATTTTTCACTAATAAAGTAAACTTGTTACAGACATAAATTACCCAGAATCCCAATATTTGAAAGGACGTTTTGTGCCCTCTCAGGTTTACGAATATCAGCATAGTGTGTTTCTCTGTAGCCTGACTTTGCCAGGTGCGTTTGTATGTAAAAAGCAACAGTTAAAGCTACTACACCACGTTTTTCAGTCAAAAACATGAATTTGGTATCTACCATGAAAACTGTTTTACGGTTTTCATGGTTTACGTTTTCTACATAAACTGTGTCTTTGGTGATTTTAATGTTATTGCCGGAGGGGCTATTTGTTCCTATTATTGTTATCCTTGTGAATGACCATTATTTACAGTTTGGGTCAGCTTTTTTAATCACCCCGCATAATTGTATGTTCATTCTTATGCTTTACAAAATTTTTCCTGTATAGCAATACTACATGGCTATATTATGGCCGTTTTAATTCACTGTTTTTTGAGCCACTTTTAAAAATGTTGCACATATTTTGACCGTTTCCGGTGTATTGAAACTCTCTGTGGTTTTCATGACACTTACAGAAATCTAGATTTAGAAATTAATATGATTGTTGCACCATGTGTAGGGGACATGCTTAACTATATTTTTGCCAAATTTTAAGTATCTACCTTTATTGGAACAAAAGATATAAATTACTACAACAGGTAGAACTTTTTGAATGACCCTCATAGTCCCACATTTTATCTATTCTTGTACATTTCGCATAAAATTTTGTGTATGTTGTAGGTATAGGGATTTTACACATAGCTAGGTTTGAGAAGAAACAAACAAGATATGTTGTGCAAAACATCCTAGGGAATATTTTAAACGAAAAAATTCTCGGATTGTTTTGTTCCACAAGGTCAAATTCAAGGTCAAATTAAATATTTCAAGGTCATTATGCTTTAACCTTTTCTAAGGCAATTTGGATTGCTTTGTTACATTAGCCTTCTAAAGACACCAATTTCAACAAATTTGGTTCAGCGGTTACAGAGATATGGTCGTTTTTGTATTTGCAAGTGCGTTCGTTTTTTGCAAAACTCAGCAAAATTGAACGAGTCATAACATGAACACCGTACGTCCGATGGCGCTCATTTTTGAAATTTTGGCTTTTCAAGTTAAAATCACCCTGCAAACCAAATTTAAGCTAGTTTTAAGGAGATGAGGTTTAAATGTATTTGGTTAATTGATGTAGCAAAAAGTTTGCTGACCGAATTTAATTGCCATAAGCCATACCTAGACAGAGGACCTTTAAACTCAGATTACTTTAAAACCCAGGTCAGGTCACAGGACCCAGGCATGAGAATTTTACAGATAATTAGGCAAAAAAAAAAAAAAAAAGTATGTTTCCTGTTGGTGGTCAAAAAACCTAAATGCTCTATTGTTCAAGAGGTGCTAAGGCATATTTTAATCGAAAATCCGCCTGGGTGATGATTTTTTTTCAGTAAGATACCTGTCCAGTTTCAAGTTTTTGTTGAAAAGAAAACACTTCTTTAGTAAAATTTTTGCAATTTTCCCCATTCTTTTTATCAAATTGGCTATTTGTTTTTCGTTTTCTAAAATATCAAATATAAAAATGAAATGACGCCAAGACGAAATGCGCGCGGCGCACAGGAAACAAACTTGTTTTTTTGTTTTTGCCTCATCTGATTTCAGATATTTAGTCTTCCAAAATCAACCAAATTCAGATAATTTTGATGGGGTTGATTTGACCTTTTTAGTGTTTTTTGGGTGTGCGACTTTAATTTTCAAGGGGGCTTATTTTGGTAAAAACTTAACATTTAAAAAAAAAGGTAAAATCATGTATTTTGCGTTGTTTAGCCTGGTTTAGCCAGGAAATTATGTCTACCTATCGGATCTGAAATATACATTAAAACTACCATTTTAATGTTAGAATGACAGATAGTGGCCAGGACTTTAAAAAAAACCCTGTTTGTTCTCTTGTTTCTTCCATAACTTTTATGCAATAACCGTTTAAAAAATATGTCTCAAGTGACAAAACGAGGATCGAAAATTCGCACTTTTTGATAAATTCCTGGCTTTAGGTAGCCATATCTACTGATAGGAAAGGCCTACAGGCTTGATTTATCTTTCATTCTATTGGAAATGTAATAAGCTTTCAGTTGATATCTACTTTATACTATTTTTTGTACAGGAACATTTAGAAATAAATAAAAATGTTACCCCTACCCCTTAATTTTACTGATGTATGAAAAAAATACCGGCCGTCATTAAAATGGATGGTACACAAAAACATTAGGAGCTACATGCTTGAAAATTTAATTGTTTTTACTGGTAATTGTATTCTTTAGACCAATGTTTTTAATTTTCTCTTTAACAGGTGTAATATTTCCGAATTTTTTTTTTTAATGATTTGCGCATTTAAAATTTTAGGTGAAATTTCGCATTACAAGAATCCGCGACAAAAGTTCGCAACGAGCAGTATGCATGAAACTTTAATCGATTAGAGCCAAGATACATTTTTTAATGATTATGATACCAAATTTGAATCAAGCTGCTTAATATTTTAGTAATTTTTTTTCAACGAAGTGACAGAAACTTGATTTTTGAGCAAATTTGAGACAAAAATGTGACCTTGAATATTGCGCAATCATGCGGCTGGGCATAAAGTGTTGACCAATCTGATATTAGATTTTCAAGAGAAAAAGACAATGTTACCAGAAAATACCCAGAAATAGTGTAGAAACGAAGTTCAGCGACCTCAAAAGTATTACAGATTATGCTGTGCATAGTAGATTTGGATTTTTAAACTTTTACACAATTTTGGTAAAAACCTCCCTATATTAGTCAATGGAGTGAGATTTCAAGTTCATTTATTTCGTATTTTTGAGTTCATATTTGAATTCTACACCAAATTTCAGCCTAGAAACATGCATGTATCATTCTTTATTTGAAGCATTTTTATGTTTCCCCACTTTTGCCAGTCAAATCGGGGTCAGATCTGAATGAAACCTTGTCAAATACATGTAGATCATGATTAGGTCGACTATTAATCTCTTTCTCTCTTTCTGTCTTTTCCACCTCTCAGGCAAACTGACAGTACTGTACAAACATGGCTTAACTGGCTGACAGCAACTCAGGATGGGGATTTTCAAAATCAAGAGAGAAGAGGGTTGTTTTTGTGTTCTCAGCAGAAAAGACACCTTAGTGAGAAGTTAATGCAAAACAAAGCCCTACCTACTGACTGCAGCAGGGCAAGAATTTCAAAGTAAATGGTGTTGTATCATAGTTTAACATTAATGGATTATCCAGATAACCCTATAAATGTGAGAGTATTGTTGAGGTTTTTAACAGTAGGCTAGTTAAAATCCATAGTTCACAAATTGTTCAATCTCAAACAAAGTAAAAGTCATCCGTTTTTGTTAACTAATTGTAATCTGATACTGACTAGTTTCCTAGTCCCATTCTTTGACGGTAAAGTGCAATCATGATGCGATTGCTATGTAAACAGCAGCTACTGGTACTTGAATACAATGTGGCAATAGGCTTAATGTATTCTTTTGGCAATTCAATGTAATCTTTAGACTATCATCTGGTATAATTACACCTTATTTCAGTCGGTTTCCAATATGTCTCATAAACAAATCCATTTTCTATTACCAAAAAAAAATTGAATTCGGTTAAGCACTAGAATTCATAATTGTTGGTGTTAATAATTTGTTATCAAAATCATTCCCTATATGTTGTGACCGATTCCAAAGTAACGTTTGTGAAAAAAAGAAAGAAAAATTTCGCTTTTAAATTGCAACAGAGCACAACATAAACAATTATGTCCATGAGTTTGTTGTTGGTAATGGTACTCACGGGTGGGATCAAAACATGTAGGTGTTTAAATTAATTGCCAAAATACTGACTAAAGTTCAGGTAACGTTTGTGACATCGCACCAAAATGTGTTTTTGCTCAAAATGACTTCAAAGTAAAAATTCTCAGACATTTCAGCAAATTTTTTATTGCCCTTTTCACAGATGGGCAACATATTTACAAATATTACATAACAATTGTAGAAAATTATATTGTCAGTATTTCCTTTAATGTACAATATTTTGGTTTGGTAACATTTGTCACGTTTTAGTGTAACTTTTTGAATCGTTTGTGACATTTTTGAATTAAAAATGATGAGCTCATTCATGCACGGATAGAAAAACTTTACAATTTCTGATTAGAAAATACTTTTCACGTACCAAGTAACAAACATATGACTGAAAAACCTGCTTATCTGGTCGAATAAAAAAACCTGATTTTTTTGCTTGAAGTAAAAAAGTTTCATTTACACTGGACTGAGCCTTTTGTAAATTAATATACCATACAATAGGGATACATGGACTGGTGGACAAGATCAAAAGGAATCACCAAATGCTTATTTTAAATATTCCTTTGAAAATAATTTGTTGACTATTCATAAACTTGCAATTTCAACTAGCCTACTGTTACATTATTACCTGATGTTACATGCATACTTTTTTCTTTCTTACTTACTTACTTACTTACTTACTTACTTACTTACTTACTTACTAACTTAGGGCTGGTTCATTCTCCTCTCTCATAAAGAATATATTACTTATTTTTTTAGCCTGAGACTAAAACCAGGGTACCGCCTGTCATATGCTTACCCGGGTACAGTCTGTCGACCGATTACCCATACTGGACAAAATCAGCAGGTTGAAGTAAACATTACAATTATGAACATTATTTTCAGCAAAACAAAGAAATTTTCAGACCAAAGAACGGAATATTACTACTGGCATCAATTTCGTGAGAATGGCGGATATGGCAACTTATGTTCCTATTCAACAAACTTCTAATTGTTCAACTAAACAAAAATCAATAGATTATGAGCTTGACTTTGAATCACTGTGAACTTGGTGAGGAAGTAGACTGAATACAGTTTTATTTGTTGAGCAACATTTTGTCGGCAGCATAGAATATTCTAAGCAAAATATTCTATACGATAGAGAGTATGAACCAACCCTCAATCTATGAATGGAGCCAATTGACTTTGTACTGATTTTATAATGAGATATGTTGAATTAAAATTTATGTAGTACGTTCCATCTCATGCAGCATCGGAAACAATACATGCCCTTCATCGTAAGGTATTCGAACAACTTTTCTTGCCAACATCTCTTGAGAAATAACCTTCCTCTGCCTGGGCAAGCTTCTTCTGGCATAAGCAATATTGAATAGCTTTGATTTACATGGATAAGTAAAAAAGTCATCAGTTGAATTAATCTTAATAATGTTGCAAAGAAGTTGTCCATCTTCAAGAATTTCTTTAACTTCCACAAAATCATTTGATTTTAAAATAAAACAGTCATCACGGCCATTGATCTTGATTTGTCCATACTTAGTGTTGCTGCATTGAACAGTTTCCAACTCTCTTTCTGCGTATCGTTTGGCAACTTCAGCCACAGGATTTTGGTGCTGCCGTACGAATGATTTTACTTTCTGATTGTAATTTTCAAACTTAAAAGCTGATAGTTCATTTAAAGATGATTTAAAGAAAGCGACATCTTCATGCAGGTGTTTTAAAGAATGGACATTGTATGTGGTAAATGTACCCCCATAGATAGATGGACATCGTCTGACAAAAATTTTCAAAAGAACACGTGCGAAGTTAAGGTAAGAATTTCTTGTCCTGTCGTCTGAATGCAATAAAATAACAAGGGCTACCGTAAGTAGTAAAAAATGTCTATATAGTTCACGGGGAGCCACTTGACGAAGGACGACGACACCCGTATATAACACAAATTGACGAAATTCCGTCGCTTTCCATCTGTCCAAGTATTTTAACGAACGCGGCTTTCGGGCAAAGTCACTTGGCATCTTGATGTTTTCAAGTTTAGATGAAATGAGTCGTATGTTACTCGCAGAAAGTCTGCACTTTGCGGGTCCAGATTTGATATAATTCAACATACGTCTAACTACTCCCAGGCACACTAAATGCATATAATCTAGAACAAATTGGTGGATGCATTTAACCCCAACTTCTACTAATGGTGAAAGCGTATGCGGTTGATGATCTGTATAATTATGCCGTTCAAAGTCTTCATCTGTTCTTTCAGGACATTCACCATTAGTGTGAAAGATCATTCTGTGTGCATGGTAATCACCCTTTATTGTACATCTTTCACATCCATAATATCCATTATGAGAAATAGTCTTTTTTAAGAAAGACCTAGCAGGCGCATCACAGACAAAAGCTTTCAACGATATTTTTAAATGTTGATCCTCAAAGTCTAAGCCGTTCTGCTTCAGATGGGCATATTCGGCCAGAAAGTCTTCCATGTAATCTTCCACAGAATCTGGCTTACTCTCACCGCAAAAAATAGCGACTATAAATGGTTGGTAATCTCCAAAAGAGCAAAGAATTGGCCATAAGTGGTTTGGTGAGGATTTTCCCAAGGGAATGCCATCCACGTTCACAATAAGTTCAACTGAACTGTTTGATTTAGCATAAGTAGTTTTTTCAAGTGTTCTTGTAATTCCATGTGCAATACCGATGTAATGATATTTTCCACCACATTTGTCCTCAATCTCTATAGTTCTCGGTGTATTTAATAATGTTCGGCTGTCTTTTGGAAGACTACAATGGCCGGCATTTCTCAGAATTTCTAGTAGGTCATTAACACTCGCTCTTGTCATTGCGTGATGATTAGCCCATGAAGCCAAGTCATCTTGTAGGCATGTCTCGAACTCTGGTAAATAACCATCACTAGTATCCGATAGTGTATCGTAGAATACATCATCATTGTTATCAATATGCGAATGTTCATCATCATTATCGTTATGCAAATGTTCATCATCATTATCATTATGTGAATGTTCAGAAGTTGCATCAAAGAATTGTTCAGTTTCATCAAAGATTCCTTCAGGTTCACTTAAGTTTTCTAAATTAGTTGTATTTGGTTCTCCAGAAGTGTCACTAGAAGTATCGCTATCATTGCTGTCATGCGCTAATTGGTCAACCTCTTTCCAACGTGAGCGCCAACTTCTAAAATAGGCCATGTCTGACGTTTTGGAAAACACCCTGAAATAATGAAAATGATGTAGAGCAATATTTGTAATATTGTGATTTGTTCATGCTTTAGGAGGTGCAGCTCATAAGAGTAGTGGACATCTAGAGATGACTGAGATTATCAATTGTTGATACTTCTAAAATAAATATGTAGTCTCTCAGCATCGCCAATGTTTTAATAAGCCTATCTATATTGAAATCCCAACAGAGCCATTTTAATTTTTTATATTAATTTTTTTTACCGACTTGTGATAGTCACCGGCGCTACCAACCTGTAAAACCAATGGCATTTTTGAGTAGTATTTATCCAAGTCCTGCCAGTAGGTTTTGATTTTTGATCTTGCATTCATTGCTTCTGGAAGCTAAATCGTGTGCATTTTGATCTTGTAATGAAAGTTTAGAAGGGGCCGAGTGCATTGGACTGCAATCAAAATTTACCGCAAGTGCATTATATTTTGTCTCATTTTACGAGCATTATGGAATGCAAATTTATTAAATCTTATTCATACAAACTAAAAAAATAATCGCCCAACAAAACTATGAAACATTCACAAGCACTAAACGCCCGCCACGCAAAACCGGAACACAACACGCGCAGTGCATTGTGAAAATCCACAGCACTCCGTGTACTTTATATTCTTGCATTCTGATTGGCTAGGTGACACGCGGAGTGTATGAATTTTGGGCAAAACATTGATTATCACCGTACTATTTTCAGCAACATCATTGTATGGCTAAGATTTAACCGTTCAAAAGTCTTAGGGTGGCTTAAAAATCAGACACTATGGCTTAGCACTATATTGCCCCTGAATTTTAGTCAGCGCCGTAGATCATTTAGAAACACTGGATTTTTTTTCTGGAATCACTGAATTCATAATCCTTGCATCAAGTACTCTTAGATCTAGCATTTTTTAAAAGAAAAATACTTTGGCAACTAGTGTTTCTAGAAATTTTGAAATTGTTATGTGCAAGACCTCGAGGCAATATAGTGCTAACCAAAGAAGACATCAGGACCTTCCCATAATGCCTCGCTTCCAATGGGTTTTAAATGGATTTTTTGTATGGGATGTGATGAGTGTTTAGGGATGAAACATAGCATAATTAGCAGACCTCGACCTTAATTTGCATTTCCAATATGTTTCATCCCTAAACCATCTCATCACATCCCTTACAAAAAAACCATTGGAAGCGAGGCATTATGGGAAGGTCCTGATGTCTTGTTTTGTGCTAACCCTCACTTTTACAAGTGACTGCTTGTTTTATTGGAATCACATGGGACTCCAAAATTGGTCAAAATATCTTTATTTGCCCATGTACTTGATCATAATAAACTTTTCGAAAACTATTTTTCATCTTAATAGTCTAAAAATAATTTAAATCAAAACCAGTAATTTGTGCAAAATGAGGGTTAGCACTATATTGCACCCACCCCTTCAATTGTTAAAGGGGCATTGGACAAAATTTTGAAATTTTGTTTGTGGATGATTTACGCTTCATATGTTATAAAATAGCAGTCAATTACCAGATTTGGGGGAAATTTTTTATCAAAACCTTCAAAAAAGTCAAAAAATTTGAATTTTATTTTATTTGTTGATTTGGTTATGAGGCTATTCTCTAAACATTGATACTATACAATGAGAAAAAGCTAAAATTTGCTTGTAAAACATTCCTTTTACATCATAGATTGCAGAAAATCAAAAGAAATTTTACATTTTCATTAGATCTCCTGAATAGGCCAATTCTAGAAATTCAACTATAGAGGGCAGCATTTATCGTTGTGGACAACGATAATTAAAGATAACAGGATATCCAAATATTTTGGTATATAGGGTTCAGTGGCGTAAACAGATGGGGGGCA
>JXSR01S075572.1:34772-55812 GCA_000969725.1 Ophiothrix spiculata | reverse complement strand
ACGTCTACCGATACGCAGTCTTGAAGAGTTATAGCGCAATATGCGCAGCGCGTTTGAAGACTGCGTATCGACAGACGTCGTGCGATGAAATCGTTGTGAAATCGTTGGACTATGAATGCACCATTAGTAACTTACACGCATTCATTAATGTCAATAATTGCACGCTGCGTATCGCGTAGTGCGTTGTACAACTCCACGTTTGCTTAGCGTAACATGCTCGCGCTTATATGTCAAGTTTCATTTTATAAGAAAGGTAAATCTAAATTACTATGATTAACATGTGACGATAGCTGGTTGTATTTTCTATGTTTCATAGTAATAGCAAATACATTTTAAAAAAACACATGCAGTTTAAATTCGAATCATTGTCGTGTATGAATTAGATTAATAACACCTTGTGTTGAAGTCGAAGTTGTCCAACTCACTCCGCTGCGCCTCATGAGTGCGGACAACTCCAACTTCAGCACGTGGTGCATTATTGCTGTACAATTTCACTCGGGTCAAGTAATACGCAGTTATTAATCTATAAATATTTTGTGGTTTGGTATTATTTCAAAGTGTCTTTTACCCATTCTGAGAATAAAACAATTTGGTGGCCAGTATGGTTGTCGATACGGGCATAATTTTGAATGTTAACATTTTAACAACATAATCAGGGAACAAATGTGATGATTCACCCCAAAAAAGGGGTACTTTGTGACAGAACACTTTTCAAGAAAATGATGAAAATAAGCAGTGAAAAATAAAGAAAATAATAAGAATTTCAAGCTGATTTTCTTTTGTAAAATCTGATAGCCTTGATCAATTTCAACGAGTAAGGTGTGGTGTAATTGTAAAAGCTCAGAAAATGCTGTAACAGATGCAATGATAAAATCAAAATTGATATCATCGGCAAAGTTCCCCCTTTTAGGGGTGAGCCATCACAAATGATAATGCTGTAACCTTAATGCCCGGTGCAGACTCCTATCGTATAAAATATTTTGCTAGAACATTCCTCCATCTTATAAAATATTTGACTAAAATACCCTATTCACTCGTCTAATTCAACTATTTTCCATCTGACAATCTCCTTAAAATTAACAAAATCCCTGTTTCCAAAAGTTTAACATATATCCATACTCTATGACCAACACTTCATTAACATTATTTGAACAATTTTTGGCAACCTAGTATGAAAGCGCTTAACTGTAACGTGATCTAAATTCAGAAAATGAGTAGTTGAATTGGACGAGTGGATACGGTATTCTATGCTGACAAAACAACGTAGGTCACCAAATATAATTGTGTGTTTTATCAGGCCTAGAAATTCAGCGAGTCACCCCAAAAGGATTTTGCAAGAATCCAAATTTATAGATTCTTGTAAAATGAGACGATGTAACGAGTCGAAAGATTCTTGCAAAGATTCTCCCCTAGATTTGCGAGAATCCAATAAGATTGTAACAGCAATGAACAAATTTCTAGCCATGTTTATACAGATCACCTACGTCAGCATAGAATATTTAGAAGCAAAATATTCTATACGTTAGAGGAGTCTGCAGCGAGCCTTACTGTTACTTTCTGTTAATTACATGTAATATATGCCATTTTTCATGTTGTTTTAAATTTCCTTGATACCTTTAGTTAACAACCAGAAAATAGAGTTCAAAGAGTGTCAATTTTTTTAAGGCATGAATATTCATAGAAGATGCATATATTGATCCTGTAGCTGGGGTGTTCCTGTGTGCAGGTGAGGCCCCTAAAGTCTGATGATCGACGGGCGTCTTTATTCATTTTAAAAGCTCTGCTATATAAAAGTTGAGATAGGTCAAGTGCAATCCAAAAACAATGTTGACAAGGCAAACTGAAAAATCACCTATTTATAGCCCATTTCTAAACTCTTAAGTACTATTTATAGTTATACTTTGAAACATCAATTAGAAATGCAGACACAGACTCTTGTAAATTGTGGCAAACTATAAAAACTCACAATATATATTAATCCTATTAATAGTAGATCTAAAAGTCAATGATGTTGTTGTAAATGATGGTGAAATAATAGCTCATAATAACTCATATTTCTCCAATATAGGTCGAAACATTGCTGAAGCCATCCGAGCGGACCCATTCCTTGAAGATGATACAACTGAGGACACAGTGCCCTTTGCCAGACAGTTCAAATTTGTGAAGATAACAGAAAAGGAAGTCTGCAAACTTCTTAGAAGTCTAGATGGAAGTAAAGCTACAGGACTTGATAGTCAGGAGGAATCATAACTGATCACAGGGTGGAAAGTTAGTACAGACTTTTGTTGTTGATTGAGTTGAGATGATACAGGGTGTCCCAATAAAAATGCATCACTTTTATTTTTGATCATATCTCAGAAACAAATGAACAAAACTTTATTTTTACAATATTAATAAGTATAGATTAGTCTTTCATCGGTGAAATTTTGAGCAAAATCCGTCGAGCCGTTCTTGAGAAAACTATAATTTTGTAAGAAGACTCAATTTTACCCCATTCCAATGGAGTTTACCACAGTAAATCATATTTGCAACTATCATCGATCTGGACATGACCATGTCACCACAGTAGTAGGCCTACTCTAAATGGAAAACTCATTTTATCACAGATAAACACCCTCATCACAGGAAAGCAACTACAAAACAACAACGACAACAATAGCAACAACAACAGAAAATATAGAATTTGAATAAACCTGATTAAAACTTGCAAGCTTGGCTGATCACACTCGACTCCCATCATTGTCCTGGATTTAGATGTAGCATTGGACCAGGAACATGATGATAAGAACACAAAGGTGCTTGGAAACAGAGTTGCTTGAAATTAACTTAAAATAATTGTACCAAAATTATACAACGCTGCAACGTTCATGGACTGACAGAGGAAGTGAATAACTGCTTTGTTATTTTGATTTGAATATGTTGGCAATGTTATATTTTTAGCTCTTATTTCCTGTGCAGTGCCAAGTTCCAGTCATAGAGAGTTTATTTTTTATGAAAAAGGCTCAAAATACAAAAGATTTCTGAAATAGACTTTCCTTTTAAAGGAAATCTTTCCCTTTGATAAGTTTTCTTGAGAAACTGTGAACTCGTTTTTTTCCTTTTAATTTAACGCTGCATAACAGCAAAACTTACAAATTGAATTGCAGTGCTACTTTCAGTCCTGAAAAAGATATCAAAATCATGTTTAGTGTCTGTGCCATATTTTGGGATCTGTTAGTGTCTGTTTTGCAAGTTTAAAATAAATTGATCAATAGTTAAACCAAAGATGTCCTTTAGTCACATGATAACTATGACTTACTGTGGTAAACTCCATTGGAATGGAGTAAAATAGAGTCCTCTTACAAAACTCTAGTTTTCTCAAGAATGGCTCGACAGATTTTGCTGAAAATTGTACTGATGAAAGACTAAACTATACTTATTATCATTGTGAAAAAAGTTTCAGGTTTTGTCTATTGGTTTCTGAGATATGATCGAAAATAAAAGTGATGCATTTTTATTGGGACACCCTGTATATGCCTAAGGTAATATATTCTGGAAGGTGTGTAAAATTTTGCTTTTTGGCATTTTCAAAATCCAAGATTGCCGCTAAAATTCCCCCAAAATAATAAATTTTCACTAAAGACGTGGTTTCAGATTAGACTTGGGTTAACTTACATTGTGTGAAAAAAATAATATCTGAATGAAATTAACCTATTTCAATTGGTAAGATGCCATTTCTAAGTTAAAATTGTCTGTAGATTCAAGTTTTATCATCAAAAACCATGTATCATGCACCGTTTTTCTACAAAATATGGATTTTAAGCCGATTTTGGTCAAATCACACTTTTTGGGTGACAAATATTTTCACTTGCCAACTATATATACTTTCAGTGACTACAGTATACATAAATATGACCTTTTCTACAGTTAAACTATCAGTTAAAGGTGTCAAAGTATAGATTCAAGCATTTGTTTTGTAAATTATTTCATAATTTAGGCACTAGAATCATTCAAATTTGACATATGCCGTGACAAACGACTGTCAAAATTTTGCAGTTTTGGGAGAAAAAAATTACTTTGTGCAACCATATCTCTAGTTAGGAAAGGCCTACAATGATGAATTACCTATCATTTTAAGCAGAATTCAATAACCTTTAAAATGATACCAAACTGTTTTCATTTCAAGTATACAAATAAATCAAACATGCAAAAAACTTTCCCCTACCCCTTTATTTTTGCATTGCGTGAAAAAATAATCGTCGTTCGATAAAATTGGGAGTACACAAAAATAAAAAGAGCTATAGGCTTGAAAATTGAATGGAATATGCCTAGAGCAAGTCTTCACATGGTTAAGGCATTATCTTTTTATTATTATTTCTTAAATTTTAGAATTTTATCAATTTGCTGTATCCAAATTTTACCTAAAATTTGACACTTTTTGAAAGCCCGCAAAAAAAAAATAAAAACCACATCTGAAAATTTGGAAAAGTTAATCGATTATACTCTAGATATTTCTCTACCATGATCTAGTATCAAACTTATGTCAAATTGCATAGTTTTTTAGATTTTTTATTATGAAAGTGACCGACACCCCATTTTCAGCAAATTAGCATCTATTGTGTATAATACACCAATCAAATGTCAGATTTGCAAGAAAACAAGATATTGAACCAAATTGAGATGTTTGATTTGTGTAAGCAGGTAGTTTAATGACCTTAAAAATACAAACAGATTTTGTGTTCATGTGAAAATCATGATTTTTCAATTTTACCACATTGAAGGCAATATCGGCCCTGTATAGGTCAATTGGGGGGAAATTTCAAGTTCAAGATTTTGCATTTTTGAGTTCATATTTGAATTCTACTCAAAATTTTGACCTAAAAGCATGTGTCATTCTTTATTTGAAGTATCTTAATTTTTTCTCACTCATGGCAGTAAAACCCAAGTCGAATCTGAAACCATGTCTATAATGGCCTAAAAGTATCTTGTGAAACACTTTGGCCCGTATTCCAGAAAGATATTTAGCTAAACCTTTGTTTAACTGAGCATCAACTGTCCAGGAATGATACGCATCATTGCATCTTTCAAGCTGAACAGTTTAATGAGTCGTGCTGTTGACGAGAAATAAAACCTTAATTTAGCAAAGCACCTTTCTGGAATACGGGCCTAAATGTTCAAAATCATTATTGGGAAATGGTTCATGGAGCTATAAAAAATACATCCGACTCCAAATTATATCATATGTATATTTCAAATTCAAAATGTCCGCCAAAACAACAGATTTTTATTAAAATGAACCCAAACAGCCGTTGAAATGCATTATATTATAAATAATCAACAGGACATGTAGGGCTACAACAAGATCATTTACACATGAATTATATTGTAAGCTTGTATCGAAATCAAAATGGCGCCTGTTCTGTGATCCAAAATGGCCGCCAAAGTATGTTTTTATGTGCAAAAATGGGATAGAGGCACTTCAAAACAGTATTTAAAACACAAAATGTTCAAAATAATTGAAGGAAAATTGCTATGCAGGTAACAATAGACGCATTTTTTTTTCAAAATAAGGCCAAAAAAAAATTGTTTGGTTGCCCTCCACTGACCGACCCTATTTTTCAGCCCGACACAAACTTTTTTTATTTAATTTTTTTTTTCTAAAAAAATGTGCAAAACTTACAGAAAACTACCAATTTTTTTTTATAATTTTTGCTTTTTTCGATATTCATCCCTCGAAATGTTAATGATGTCCCAAATCACTACAAGAAGTATTTGATTGTTTTGATTTGGATGTAGCGGGGGAAGTTGTGAAGGCTGGAGCGGCTGATCGAGCTAGCAGTCCGTGGAAGAGTATTAAAAAAAAATTTAAAAAAAACCAACAACAACAACCGACCGACCCTCTCTGAAAAAAGCTGTGGAGGGCAACCAAAGAATTTTTGTTTTGGCCTAAGGGTGTTAGTCTGTTTTATATTCATTATAGGGCCTGTATTGAGATCCAAAATGGCCGCCAAAATGTTTTTATGTGCAAAATTGGTAAGAGATACTTCACTACAGTATCAAAAACACCCAAATGTTCAAAATAATCGACGAAACATGGCTTTGGGGTAATAATAGGAGCATTTCTTCCCAAATGAGGGTATGCTTCATATTTATTATGGGGCCTGTATTGAGATTCAAAATGGCCGCTTAAATATATTTTTATGTGCAAAAATTGGTTAGAGGCACTTTAAAACAGTTTCAAAAACACCCAGATGTTCAAATAATTGATGAAAATAGATTTGAGGGTAACAACATGAGCATTTCTTCCAAAATAAGTGTTTTATTATATTTCAAATTTGAAACATATATTTAGATCTAAAACGGCCGCCAAAATACGTTTTTGTGTTCAAAAATGGGTCGGAAGCACTTCAAAATGGTAAGACCTAAATGTTCAAAATAATTGATGGAAATGGCTTTTAACACAAGATCATTTCATCAAAAATAATGGAGATTTTGATAACATGACATGCTTTATATTTATTATGGGGCCTGTATTGAGATCCAAAATGGCCGCCAAAATACGTTTTTATGTGCAAACATTGGTTAGATGCACTTCGAACACCAAATGTTCAAAATAATTGATGGAAAATAACTTTGAGGGCAACAACAGGAGTATTTGTTCCAAAATTAGGATGTTATCATGTTTCACATCCAATATGGAGCCTGTATTGAGATCAAAAATGGCCACCAAAGTACACTTTGATGTGCGAAAATGGGTTAGGATTTTAAAATGGTATCAAAATAATTGATGGAAAATGGCTTTGAGGTTAACAAAAAGATAATTTCTTAACAAATAATAGAGGTGGTAATAATATGGCATGCTTCATATTCATTATGGGGCCTGTAGTGAGCTGTTATGGCTGCCAAAATAATATTATAATGCACGGTATGGGTTTAACTGAATTTAAAACTGTATTAGATACATCAAATGTAAAAGCAACTGATGGAAAATGGCTTTGAGATTATAATGTAACCAGAGGAATTGTATTGTTGAAGCAAAACCCAATCCATACATATAGTTTGCTAGGGTTCATGCCTATGCTTGGTGGAAAAATCTGGTGGTGAAAAATGGTCACTCAAAAATCTATCACTTGCTATTTTTGTTATCAAACAGCCTCCCATAGTGCCCCTAAACTTAACTCTGTCGTAAAACTAATGGCATTTTTGGATTTCTTGAAGAAAAACCTTTCTAAAAATGTATACTTTTCCTGGGGTAGGGTGAATACTTTTCAACTAATGCCGTTCCAAATGCGCAGAGGTACGATAATTGACATAATCCCGCCGTTGATGGGGTAAATCCACAGAACCGGACGGGGAATTGGAACTCAGAACGAGGCCAAGTATGATAAACACACTACTTGCTCTCGCTCCGAGTTCCGTTCCCTGTCCGATTCTGTGGATTTACCCCATCAATGGCGGGAGTATGTCGATTATCGATATGGTCTATAGGCAGGAGCGGAAATCCTGGCGTTTTGTTTGCATCCGGGACGTTTGACCAAATAGCGCGGTGAAAACATTTGCCGACTTCCCATTCAACTCAATGGAGAAAATGCAGGCTCGCAGAAACTTTGATTGAATTTAAGTAGCAAATTGTCAAAATATTTTGATTCCAAAATCATATGAGATGTGTGGTATTCAAATCACAACAAAATGACAAACAGCTCATTTCACAGATTTTCGTCTGGCTAAAAAAGAAAGAAAATGAAGGGATGCCTGGCTGAAGTATTGATTGTTTTCACCGCGCATGAAGTCCAATGCGAGTTACTTTTAGATCATTGTGCTGCGTATGACATAGGTCCGCTTTCGCCTATACTATTCTTATGATGGGCAGTCACATTTAGGTTATAAATAATTAATTGTAAGTTTCAAGTTCAAAATGTTAATTAGGCTTCTATCTTTAATACATCATTCAATCAAATCACTAATCATTTAACCTAATTTTATGTTACTAAGTACTTATAGGCTCATTCCAGTGAAGACTAAACCTTTTTTTGATTTCAAGCAAAAAAATCAGCTTTTTTATTTGACCATATGAGCATTTTTTTCTGTCATACGTTTGTAACTCGGTATATGAAATGAATTTTCTAATCAGAAATGTTGAATATTTTCTACCCGTGCATGAATGAGCACATGTTTTCATTCAAAAATGTCACAAACTTTACCAAAAAGTTACACCAAAATGTCACAAACGTTACCAGGTGTTACCAAATAAAACATTGCATTTAAAGAAATCCTGACGATAGATGATTTCCTACCACTTTATGAACTATTTGTAAATATGTTACCAATCATCTTTGAAAAGCGCAATAAAAAATTTGATAACATGTCAGAGAAATTTTACTTTGAAGTCATTTGGAGCAAAAAAACATTTCCGTGCGAGGTCACAAACGTTACATGAACTTTATTCAGTATTTTGGAAATTATTTTAATCTTTAAACACCTTTAAAGTGCAATTTTTCGGTCACAAACGTTACTTTGGAATCGCCCTATATAACAAAATGTCTCCCAGCCAAACAGTATTCCCATTCTTTTTCTATGGTACCGTGTCCTCACATCCACCACCCTGGACCCTCGTTAACTTAATTAACCATAACTTCAATTAGTATTTGTAGATAAACAATATTTTGGTGTGAAATTCAAGAGGAAGAATTAGGCTTTAAAATGATACTAAAAGGAAGAGTTTAGGTGTCCTCTTCATATTCAATTTGAATTTGATTTGTTTTAGTTAAATGTCACACCACCACCCTATTGTGGCATCACCTTATAACACATGGCCTATTGTTAGTTACCCTGAAAGCCATTTTCCATCAATTATTTTTGATACATGCAGTTTCAAAGTCACTTAAACACATTAATTTTTTTATAGCATAAAATTATACTTTTGTGGCCATTTTGAATCTCAGTACAGGCTCCATATTGGATTTGAAAAATGCTATCACCCTTATTTGGGAAGAAATGCTCCTATTGTTATTCACAATATTTTCCACCGATTATTATAAACATTTTTGTTTTGATACTGATTTGGCCTCTAACCCATTTTTGCACATGAAAGTGTATTTGGGAAGAAGTGCTCCTATTTTTAGCCACGTACAGGCATTTTCCGTCAATTATTTTGGATACTTGGTGTTTTAGAACCTGTTTTAAAGTGCCTCGAACTAATTTTTCCACATAAAAACACATTCAGGTGGCCATTTTTGATCTCAGAATAGGAGCCATTTTGATTTTTCTACAACCTTACAATATAAATAGGATTCAAAAGATGTTGTTGCCCTAAATGTGTTTTCCTGTTGATTATGAATGATATCAGGCATTTTTATGGCTGTTTTGGTTCATTTTAATGAAAATCTGCTGTTTTGGCGGCCATTTTGAATTTGAAATATGCATATGACATTAATTGGAATCAGATGTATTTGTCATAGCTCCAGAAGCCATTTCCCAATAATAATTTTAAACATAACATCTTTTACAAGATACTTTTAGGCCATTATAGTGAAAATCTATTATTTTGGGGGGAATTTTGGCAACCATCTTGGATTTTGAAAATGCCAACAGGCAGAATTTTATACACCCTCCAGAATATATTACTTTAGGCATATATCAAGTCAAATCAATCAACAAAAAAAGCATGTACTAACTTTCCACCCTGCAGGCCATATATACTCAAAATTCCTCCTGACTATGATAACATTAGTCCCAGACTCCTCAAGGTTGGTCATCAATATCTTGACAAGCCTCTTGGTTACATCATGAACCTTAGTCTGGCAACTGGTACTGTTCCCTCAGCTTGGAGGGTTAGTTGTGTCTCACCTATCTACAAGGAAGGGGATCCTATGGACTTCAGCAACTATAGGCCAATTTCTGTCATTCCAGCATGTATGAAAATATTCGAAAAATTAGTCCATACCCAATTATATAGGTTCAAAGATGCATCTCTGTAGGTTTATTGATGATAATAATATTTTGATCCAACAGAACCAATCGGGCTTCAGGCCTAAGCATTCTACTCAAACCTGTCTCATAGATGTCACTGACTATCTCTTGAATAACATGAGCCAAGGCCTTTATACAGGTGCAGTCTTTCTTGACCTTAAAAAGGCCTTTGACACAGTCCACCATCAAGTCCTTATTCAAAAGCTCAAGAACAGGGATGCTTGGCCTGGAGCTTGAGCGGTTCTCGTCATATTTGAATGATCGTTTTCAAATAACTAAAGTTGGGGACAATTTTTCTACCAAATTTCCTGACAACTTCGGGGTTCCCCAGGGCTCAATTTTAGGCCGCCCCTTATTATTTACAAAAACATACACTTAACTTGCTTTATAAATCTCTCATTATCCCACTTAATTGCGATGTAGTTTGGGGGAATGCAGGCCAGACACTGTTATCACGGTTTGACAAGATTCAAAATGCATCTGGCAAAATCATCCTTGGCCTTCCTCGTAGATACCCCATACATATTCTGATCAACAGGCTTGGTTGGCAGAATCTTCATGATCGCCGCACCACCCATCTCAATACGATGGTCTACAAAAGTGTGACATGCACTCTCCCATCAAACTTTATGCAATGTTTTAACCTCTCAACTCTGTCATCTACCAAGGGAAATCTTGCCACACCTCCATGTAAAAACAACTCTGATAAACGAAAATTTAAATCTAGAGGGGTCACTACTTTCAATGATCTTCCCCAGGTGGCCAAATCTTAACTTCCTCCCATAGTTGATGTATTTAAGAGAAGGATCTCCACTTAACATTGTATGCCTCTTGATAAGGCCTACACTTGTATTGGTGCAATTTTACTATATTCTTTAAAGGGATCTCGATCAGCTGGACTGACTTCTACTTTTATATCTGTATAATTATATATATAACTCGTGCAATTTTAAATGTTTTTATATGTATGTAGTTCATTGTTTTTAATTTATGATTTTATATATGTGACGCGTTACATCAAAAGGTTCAAGTTCTCAGTCAAGCAAATTTTGAGACACAGGCAATTAAAGCTCGTAAATTATAAAGAAAATAATAAGAAAATTGTCATCTTTATTCACCATATCTTCAAAATTTAAACTTCAATTTTCACAAGCAAGGTATCATTTTAAAGCCTAATTTATTCTCTTTTAAAGTAACACAGAAATCTCAATTTTGTCAAAGGTAGACAACTTGTACCTTTTGATGTAACGCGTCACATATTATGTTTGACCCGGCCTGGACATCCCTGAAAAACGGTGATTTAATTGATGGGCAAAATAAGAATTAAATAAATAAATAAAAATAAATCTTTCCTTGATGTCGATAGGGGGTTTGCATGTTTTTATCGGTTGGTAGCAAACAAAAGATTTGGACTGATGACCTTCCTCGTAAATATGGTGTAGCGTATTCTATTCAACAAGATATTAATATAATTGACCTGCTGATAATGGATTTTTATAGAATTGGACAATCTGAAGGGGCTGGTCATGTTAAATAATTATGTTGAATGCACTTAAACAATCCGCCATATTTGCGGTATGATACGAAACATGCAAACACTCTGTTTGCAGAATGGTAAATCGTCACCCTAATAAAATTATTGCCGGACTGGTAATTTTAAGTTTTGAGAAAAATAATCTGGTTTCCTTAGTTTATTGATTTCATTGATAATTTCTTGGGTGAAAACTTTTACAAAGCAGCTATGTTGACATGAAATACATTGTACATTTGTAATAGGTATCAAGGCCAATTGTAACCGAACGCTAACAAAATTCTTGCCTATCAGATTCCTGATGGAAAATAAAACCAGTGGAAACATTCCATGCCAAAAGGCATTTCTTTTTTGCCTAACGGTTTTCTTTTTTCTTCTTTTTTTTTTGGAAAAACTGGTCGGGGGGGGGGGGGTACTCAGAATTGTTTTCCCTTGTTAATATGTGTGATCTTTGGAACCACTCTGGACATGATCATTTGTTTGAAACCAGATCACACGTGTTGGGCTCATTACTTTTCCGGGGCACTCAACTATATTGTATTGAATCCTAGACATTTCATACCCGTTCACTTTCATCCCTTGGTCACTTCATACCCGTTTTTTCATAACTTTTGGTGGTAAATTATGAATTTTGATTTAAATAAACTAAACTAACATTAGTTTTGCCTTGAAAATAAAAATTTAGGCAAAGCCAAAGTAATATCATAAAGAATTCTTTTAAATTTTACAGTTTTTTGAAATTTGAAGGAATTTTAAAAGCCAATTTCCGTATTTTATTAAAATATGTAAAGTTTTTTTGTGCAAAGACATTATTGAATTTCATTCATTTTATGATTTTTTGGTTTACTCAACCTAAAAATATTAACACGTTTATGTAAAATATTAGCTGACAAAACATGCAGAGTATGAATCTCGGGTATGAAATGTCCAGCTTCCATTGCAGGCATAGCGTGGCCACAATTTTTCAAAACACGCCCTGAAGGTAGGAGGGTTCTGAAGCCAATATAATAGGCCTTTTTTCCATATATACACCCTAAATAGGGATTTTATTCATGCCCTTTTCACCCTCGGGATGTGAGTTCAGCTTTTAAAGGAGCATGGTCCGATTGCTTCAACTTTTTTCAAACTGAGGTTTTGATACCAAAATATTGCTCATATTTTCTTATAATCCATCATAATTTCACAGCTGAGTTATGTTCCATTTTGGAGATACATATGAAAATGTGTCTAATTATGGTAACCATAATTTATTTTACACACTAACGTATACGGAGGCAACTGTGAAATACAAAATTGCCCATAAAATCCAAACGGTTTGACCGATTCAGCTGAAATTTGAAATCTAGATCTCATGAGTGGTCTTCTTTCATATAACACTGAAATCAAATTTTACTTGTTCACTAAGACAATGTCAGGGGGACCAAGATTCCTTTCACACCGGTACTCAGTATTTTTTACACAAAATCTAGTTAATCTCTGTTAAATATTTCCTGCATTATTTTTTTCCATATTTTGTATCAAAAAAGTATATTTTTTATAAATAAAACAAATCTGTAAAAAAGCTTACTGAAGACGTGTGTAAAAAAATCAATCGCAATTAAACGTTCATACTGCAACAGTAGAAACTCATTATAACGAAGTTGCTGGGGACAGACAAATTACTTCTTTATATCCAAAATTTCGTTATATCGGGGTTTTTAAAACAAAAAATTAGTAAAATGTTACAGGAAAATTACTACTTTATAACAGGGCTTTAGATTTCGTTACAATGAGTTTCCACCGTATTTAGTGTTTCTGGATACTGGCTCGAAACTGTGGTCCGCAACCATGCAGCATATACCCGATTCGACAACGATCGAATGT
Organism: Ophiothrix spiculata; assembly: GCA_000969725.1. Classification (NCBI taxonomy): domain Eukaryota; kingdom Metazoa; phylum Echinodermata; class Ophiuroidea; order Amphilepidida; family Ophiotrichidae; genus Ophiothrix; species Ophiothrix spiculata. The sequence goes on along the minus strand of JXSR01S075572.1, from coordinate 42,470 downwards.
TTGCTCTTGATTCTTTTCAGGCATGAGAATAGCCTTTCATGATAAAAATGAAAGTGGTGAAAAAAACTGTTATAGTGCGTGAAATTAGGCAAAAACACTCCGAAATAGGCTGAAAATAAATAAAAACACGTAAATTTTGGCAGCAAAAAAAAATGAATTCCTTTTTAAGGGGTTTTCTCTGAGATGCAAGTACTCCATTTATTTTCTTAAAAATTTAGTATTTGATAGATTTATTTGTGCTGATAACGATTCTAAAATAAAAAAATATAGGTCACCGTGTTCGTATTTGAGATACAGGCATTTCAAAAAGTACATATTTTCCCTAAAAAGTCACCCGATTAACCATACAAAGTACAGGGAAAACTCCAAAATGTCGATCATTATGTGGTTGTAAAATAGTAAGTCCTCCATTTATTTTTTTAATTTTTACAGATATGTTAAAGCACTTTTTGCGCTCTTCAAAATACTGAAATAGAAAAAAAAATATGATCACCGTGTTAGTTTTCAAGAAAAACGACCAAAACTGGCATTTTTTTGATAAAATTTGATTACTTTGATGGCACATCTGCGTCTGCATATTTCCCGCGTATTATATTACGCAGCTAGGCGGCGTGTGATTAACCAAACGCGTTAGTAAAGCATGCGTTCAGTGTGCATTGAAATTTGAGCACGCAAAACGATTTCTTACTATTTATGAAAAAATCGTTCTCCCACAGTCGTAAGCAACTGCATTTCAGAGAAAACCCCTTAAAAACTGAAAATTCTCATGCCTGCATTTTCCATCGGTGCGGCACTACCGGGGGATTGACTTGGGGTGTTTTTACAAAGTTCTTGAGATTTTGGTACCAAAATGTTTCATATTTTTCTCACAACCCTTTGTAAAATGCAGATTGTATTGCCGATGTGTTTATTCCGTTACCATGGCAAAGCCCCCCCCCCCCCCCCCTGTGAAGATCGTTCTGCTTAGTAGACGGTAGGTTTTTGACGAAATTGTGCGGTTCCTCATACTTAATTTATTCGTTTAGTACGACACACGTCTGGTTCTCATTCAGCGTTGTTCAGTAAGACGAGACAACTTTTCCGCTTCTTATCCGCAAGTCGTAGGCCTACTCTATTCGTTTCATGTTCGCTAATCAATAGGTTTCTTCATGCTTCTCGCCACCGTATTATAGCCTAAACCTTGTACTTTATTCATACGTTTTTGGCTCTATAGGCAGGAGCGGACATCCGGGTGTTTTGTTTACATCCGGGACGTTTGTCCAAATAGCGAGATGAAAAAATTTGCCGACTTCCCATTCAACTCAATGGAGAAAATGCCGGTGTGAAAGGAATCTTAGGGCGTGTTCACATATAATTTGGTCATGATTATATTCTCGCTCGTGAGCGGCTCTAGAGCGAGACAACTTATCGGTTGCGTTCACACTGGGACACGACTTGCGCGTTAAAACTAGTGGCGCGTCACTTTTGGTCACGAGCGAGACACTTTCTAAAATTGCGTTCATACTGAGAATTTGGTCATGAGTGGCTCACGAGCGAGAATATAGTCATGACTAAATTTCTCAGTATGAACACGTCATAAGTCCCCCTGAAATGGTAGCCCGCCTTCCATAGACCATAACGGAGTAAAGCGTGAAACTAATGTTGCGTGATGAGAGTTGTTAACCTATACTTTACTGTACAACCCGGACAATAAATACGATGGACTTGCATTCCTGCTACACCGGCTCGCGGAAACTTTGATTGATTTTAGCAAATTGTCAAAATATTTCGATTCCAAAACTTGATCATATGAGATGTGTGGTATTTCGATCACAACAAAATGACAAACAGCTCGTCAGTTAACAGATTTTTGTCTGGCTAAAAAAGAAAGAAAATGAACGGATGCCTGGCTAAAGTATTGATTGTTTTCACCGCGCACGGAGTCCAATGCGAGTTCTTTTTAGATCATTGTGCTGCGTATGACGTAGGTCCGCTTTCGCCTATAATACGTGACACCACTTTAAAGGCTGCGGGTAGACCTTCAAATGGCATGAACCATTTTCAGGCCTGACCATTTTTGTATAATATAACTCTCAAACTAATTATATAAACTCTGTAAAAGCAGCAGATCTTTACCCTGAACATGATGATATCAATTGTTAGGAAAACAAAATTGCCAAAATCTCTGGAAAGCTTAACTAAGATTTGCATTTGTGAAATGTTTAACTTTTTTTGCTTTTCGGAATTAAGAAACAAATGACAAATTTTTGATTTTGATTTTAGATGTTCTTAAAAATGCAAAAATAGGTCAAAAATTTCATCGCTGCCACCAAAATGGCAATTTTTGGCATTTTCCCCAAAAAAGCTATAAATCAAAAATTTGAGTACACCTTTCCTAAACATATGATTCTAAATTCCAAAAAGAAAAAATTTCAAAATTTCAGGAATGCAAATTTCAGTTATACTCTATAGAAGTTTTGGGGCAATGATACTGTTTTTGGCAAATTATGATATTTCATAGGATTATTGATATAAATAATTCCTGATGTAACAAATCCACCTTTTTGGGTATCCACATTAAAAACATGACATATAACATACTCTCTACAATTCCAAGACTTGTCTTTAAAGCAATACTATAAAGTGTTAGAAATGAACATGATGAAGTGCCCCCAGTCAGTCGGCAATGACTTATGGTTTTTTAGCTTATATATAATTAAAGGTGTGTTTAAAGTTGCAAAATGAATTTCAGAGGTCAAGGTCAATCAGTTAAGTATATTATACACTAGTTGATTTGGCTTATGCATACTCTTTCTGTTATGCCCATTTATTGAATTACATTTGGGATCCCGAATTTAATTCCATAATGTTCTTTTTATCCATTTTCAGGGGCAAAACAATCTCTTCGGACAAATTGCACTTGAAAAAAAGCTTTTGAGTCACATTCCTGCTTTTTATGTTGTTTACTTATAAAAAATTTTGATCAAAATCTTATAGTATTGCTTAAACTCTTAAAAGATTCGATGAACACGATAAGACCAAAATAATAATAATGATAATATATAAACAAGTTCGTGTCTGGTAACACACGCGCGTTTCTGTTAAGATTCCCAGCATTATTTTTTTCCTCATATTTAGCATAAAAAAATCGTTATTTTGGATAAATAAAACAATTCTGTAAAATAGCTAGCTGGAGACTTAAGTAAAAACAAATTAATTGCAATTAAACGTGCATATGTGAGGACCAGCGAGCTATTTAGCGTTTCTAGATAATGGCTCGAAACTACCGTTAACGGTCCACAACCATGCATATTATTATCCCAATGCTGTACAACGATCAGGCTACGATCGAACAAGTACGAATGTATTATGCTCTCGAGATAAAATTTGTGTCAAATTAATATGAGTGCTGCTGCATGCGTGTTCGTGGCTTTACCAACATGTTTACAGACTGAATACCAGCTGATCAAGTTATTACATTTTTTGTATAAAAAAGAAAGAAGGAAAAAAAAAAAGCAAATCGCATTGCATTTTTGAAAAGTAGAAAATTAAAAAGCGCACATCGCATGGGTACTTTTCAAGCTTGTTACCAGAAACAAACTTTTTAAAAATAAATCGACAATAGACTTAGAAACCAGTTATAATACATTTATTTTACACATAATACGTTTATTAAAACAAAATTACACTTAAAACAAAATGAGACTTGTTAAGGCCCAAAGCAATATAGTATTATAGAAAAGCATTGTCATATTAGATCCTTAGCCATGTTAGCAGACACATGATCAAAATGTTCGCTATAGTTGGAGATGAATTTGTATGCACCCTCTTAAACATGTTAAAATGAGGATATATTAGGAATGCCTTTATCAATTATTATCCCCGCTTCTTTGAACATTCTAAAGGTAATTCCACGATCTATGGAGATTCTTCTTACACTCGGGTCAACTGTTCACATTTCAATCACAAACTGGATCTTATACTCGGTCAACTGAGGTCACGTTTCCATTTCAATCACAAGCTGGATATTCTTACACTCGGGTCAACTGAGGTCCCGTTCACATTTCAATCACAAACTGAATATTGATCAAATTTCATATAATAAAAATTGGGATATGATGAAAATTAGTTTAAAATTTCTCCAGATATGACCTCTTTGACACATAGATCATCTAAGTCAATAACTGGTCATAAAAAATATGGGGCATATGTACCTGAATGTTTTACGTGTAATTATAGGAGGACGGTTGGTGTTGTCCGGGTAACCACCCGAGTTCCGCAGGTGACCCTATGTGTTTCTAAGTATATTTGAAACACTTTTATTGGTAATTTAAGGCACTGTTGTTATTAATCCAACCATTCTTTCTTTGTTTGATGCCCTGTCAGTTTTTGCATACGCTTTATGCGTTACGCCACCATACGGTGGTGTCCGTTTAGCATACGTTCAGTATATCGGGAAAATTTTGGACCTGTCACAAGTTCATGGTTATTCGTACGTACGGAGGCTCTATCTCGACACTTGAGTAAGCCTATCCCTAAAGAGTAACGCCAAATAACCTAGACTCCTATCATTCAGTATCGTTGTGATTATGTAACTTCCCCAGTAACTGGTTCACGCAAGTGAACGGTGTATGCTATAATACATGTGGTGATCATTTCGATCATGTTTCAAAACAAGAAAGCGTTCACCAGTTGTTAGGGCGATAATCGGATTACTAACGCTTCGAGACTTTGACTGAATAGAGCCGGAGAATAGGGCAATCAGGAGAATCCCTGTTTTTTCCCGACGATAAAATTGTCAAAATTTCTTTTCATTTGTCCGTAAAATATTGTTAGAATTTGGTTTCAAGTGTAGTTATAGGTTAGATGTATGGTTTGGGTTAGGTTTAGTAAAAGGTTTAGAAATTTTGAGCGATAGGGTTTTGGTTAAATTTTAGGGTCAGGTTCCGAAATTTTACAAGTCAATTAAAAGTCGTCGGGAAAAAACATGGATTCTTCTCGTTGCATGCACACCCATGGTGCAAACAAAACAAAATGGCATCAGTTTCGGCAGAAATAAAATTGCGTGTTTTAAAAGAACACCTGTAAGAACCAGATGTGTGTGTAGAAACAGGCTCTTCGGTTCAAGAGTTTGGAAGGGTCATGTACATGAGTCTTATGTTATCACCCAGTGGGCACGTTCAACGTTGAAAACTGACTTGTGCCCGCTGGGCATGGCGGTTATGTCACATGATGACATGTAGGGGGAGGCCTGAAAAAAAAAATCAAAAATATTTTGCAAAATGCCTAGAAATGCATTTTTCAGTGCTTTGGTTTGCCTGCTCCTGTACCTAATAGATGAAAGGACAATATAAAAAATCTGAAACAATTGTGATCATGGTGATTGAGTGTCTGTATTAAGGTACTTGGTAATTTATCTGGATTTTCATTCTAACGGATTTTCTGAAACCAATTTTGGGGGACAATACGAAGGTTCAGGGGCGCACCATAAGCTTTCCAGGGGAAGTGGGCAGTAAGTTGGGTTCGGGTTGATTTTTTTTTTGGCGCACAATTCGGGAGCATTTTTCCCCCTGGACATTTCTGCTTAGTCCATGTTCAGGGGAATTATTTTTCTTCTCCCTAGGCGTGGAGGGATTTTTTCCCCAAAAAATCTTTCTGCTTAACCCCCTGGAAATCTAATGGTGCGCCCCTTTGCACACTTAAAGAATCGTAAATTATTATTAGAGAATAATTGAAAATATGAAAATAAAGATCTCTATCCATCCTAAATACGTAAGTTCGAATGCTCTTTGCAGAAATCTGGAAAAGAAAAAGCAAAAACAAAAAACGTGATTGAATGGTGATTGTAGTAATTCTGCCACCTGGGAATGCTTTTAGTATAAGATTAGGACAAATTGCAATATATGGTATATATCAAGCAACAAACTTTACCTTCAATCTAGGTTCAAAAATGTAAAACTGGCGGCCTGGATCCTACAAAAAACCTTTTTATTACTTTCAAACATTTCCTTTTTTACCATGATTACAGTCCACTTCTAAGATACCCCTCGTCAAAGAAAAAAGCATTGGTATTTACTATCAACATCAAAAATACGATGCGCATTTTCAAGTATACAGGGTGTGCCAATAAAAACGCAAGATTTTTTGTGATTTTTTTCTGAGAGAATTAGGCTACATGTAATAAAAACAATTATGAAATGTTATTGTACATAATCTCAGCTTCAAATAGCATTTTGTTCCGTAAAATTTGAGCATTTAATTATGAAGTTATTACAAATTCTGTGAAGCCCTTAAAAATTGGGTTGGTCCGATTTCTTGATCTTAATTCCATGATCAATAACCAAAAGTAGGTGGCAATCAAAACATTAAATTGACAAGTTACTTCATCTCCAGATGAAAACTTCTATCGCTTGCTTGTATTTTTTGTTAAAAGTTATATCAAACTTGAAGCTCATTGAAAGTATCCAATCAAGCCAAAATGGATGTCATAATAACTTTTACAATTGCCAGAAATAACGATTTCAATTGTTTTCTATCCAAAAATTTCATGTTCAAAGTTCCCCAATACTGGAATGTAACTTCGTTTCTGAATATCTGGCATGATGTGAACCTTGATTGTAAAATTTATCTTCATATCTAATGTAATTTTCCCCCAAATTACAATTGCAGCTACTGCATCCGAGTCTCATATTTTATCTATTCATTTATTTTAGAGCCGACACTGACTGAAGTACCACAACTAAAACCAACAAAGCTGAGACTGCTAAAACTAAATTTCATAATTGCTTAATAATAATATTGGTTATAATTCTTTCTTCAAATCGATCATCTGTTTTGTTTTCATTGGAAATAATTGACCAATTGTATCTTTTAGCCTCAAATAATTATAAAACTAGTTTAGCGGCTTTAAATTTATAGGGCTTATGTCTTTAGTGCATATCATCTTAGGTTAACATACTTCATCCGATGACCACAAATCGGATCAGATTAATGTCTGCCCCATTTTAAAAATGCTGTATCTCCGGACAGGAATATCCGAATTGGATGAAACAAAGGACATAATGAAGGGGAGAAACTCTAATTTTAATATCATTAATGTTTTGATGAGAAAATTAGCCTGCTTATATTTTAAATATTTTGGTTTTCAAATCTTGCGTTTTTATTGGCACACCCTGTATTGATATAACATTTAAGTGCATAAGGGGGGGACCATATGGACCCTGGATTTTGATTTTCGCGCGAAGCGCGAAAACGCAACATAACCAGATATAGCTGTTTTATGTTATTGTCAAGGTAGGGGTTGCGCATGTTTTGATGCAAAAAAAATTCAAATCGGTCGCGTCGTTTTCGAGATAATTAGCATAAACTGGTAAAATGATGGCGCTGTTAAAATTTTGTTTTGTCCCTAAAACCGAAACGAAACAACTTTTTTGATTTTTTATTTCAGCAATGTATTTGTAATTATAATCTGCTATTATGAGCCAATTTTCATTGAAAAATTCCTTTGGGAAAGCAGATTTTCATTTTTGGGCGGGAAATTTTTCGGAAAAAATGAAAATTTGACACAAATTAGAAATTCGGCCGCCATTTTGAAACGGAATGACGGATTTTTATTTTTATTTGTTTTCTATGATTTTAATTGAGTTGGTGTATCACTGTGCACAGTTTTAAAGATAAATAGTATGGAGAACATTGTTTTTAAAGCGATCAAAATCCAGG
>JXSR01S075572.1:19565-30138 GCA_000969725.1 Ophiothrix spiculata | reverse complement strand
AATAAAGATTATAAAAACTAAATAAGGTTCAAAAGAAAACACATGGAAATTATTAAAAACAATCGAGGATTCGAACCAGTGGCGTTTTCTTTGAGCTATCACCTGGCACGAGAGTCTGACGCCTTACCGACTGAGCTAACCGTTCGACTTGAACATTAAGGCGTTAAAACATGATTATTTATGTTATATGATGTTGATTTGTTTAACTACCAAATTAGTAACTTTGGCGTTGGGCAAAATGATAGATGGGGCTAAAGACAGTGCAATTTTATAACATTTGTGATTAATGTTACAGGATATCAGTATGCTGCATATCATGGACCTAAAAGATAGGATTTGAAAAGAAGATTTTAGTTTTGCAATAAATTAGAACACCCTGAGACAACTTGCACTCTGAAAATGTGACTTTTCCGGTCAAAAAGTGTCATATAAAAGAAACTTCATCTGAATCTGCATAAGAAATAAATGTAACACTAATGTATGACATGCATTATTACCACTATGCTAGTGATTTAAATAATGATGAATAATCGAACACTCAAAAGGCAAAAAAAAATAAATTAAAAAAAATGCGTAGGGAATATATGGATTGGGGGCATAATAATGGCTGTTTGAATTAGAAGGATGGTTCAAATATTTTAAATCAAATCAAACATGACAACACAATAGCTTCTATATATATTACAGTATAATTATTAGCTTCTACACAAAGCACTGAATGTCAAATGCATGAAATGATTAGCAATTATCACAAATATTCAAGCGCTTTAAAATCAACATATCAAGCTATACATTTACAGGATCTAACTATGATGCTCATTCACTAACTTAATGACAAACATTCTCTCAACATAAAAAGAAATCTTAATGTTCTACTTCATGTTCACAAAATTGCTTCGCACTTACATCCCACAGAAATAAAATAATTCATCACACTCACAAACATAGAAGTTGAACCAACTTCAATCATAATAACCTCTCATTTTAAAATATGGTTAAGCTTCTAATCTACGCAAAACCCGGACCTCGTGAATGTTAAGTGCATGATAATGAAATGAATATCAAGCATCAAGCAATTTTATAACTCACAAACATACGTGTATTTAAAGCTATAAATGTACAAAGAATCTATCAACTATGCTTGTAGACAATTTCTATGATCTATTATAGAGGAGTATCAAACTTCTAATCTGTACCAAAAAGTACATGAACATCAAAATTACACTATAATTCAAAGTGCGTAATAATGTAATGGATAGCAAACATCAAGCAATTCACAGACATATGTAATTTTGAAGTTATAAGACGGATATAAGTATGCTGATTTATATCTAGACCATTTCTTGTGTCTATGCGCGAATATCAAATCACAGCAATAGCTCCATGACTATATTGACTATGCAAAAATTGAACAAACCACAAATCTTTTATATAGGCAGTCCAAGTGCATGATGATGAAATGAACAGCAAACGTAAAGCAATTTTAAAAAATCACAAACATGGATATTTCTAAAGCTATATAACAGATATGCTTAAACCATTTCTTGGATCTATGTACGAATATCAAATCAAATCACAATAGCTCTAATTCTAAAATCTCCTTCTAAATCTCCATAAAATATGACTGCTAAATCTGCGCTAATGCCCCCGGGTAATGCCCACTGCATTATAATGAAATGATTAGCAATAATATTATAAAACCAATCAAGTCATTATGATCCCACGAGTTAGTAAGCATTAGCGTGTCCAGGAAGGGGGGGGGGGATATGGTTTGATGTTTTGTAAGAAACTGTGCTAATTTTTTATGTCACGAATCTATTATGAATGCCAAGTGCATGATAATTAATGGATAGCAAACATCAAGCAATTTAAAAAATCACGCAAGTGGGTATTTTTGAAAGCTATGTGACGGATCTAACTACAAATGTAATAACCATTTCTTGGGTCAATGCAAGAACATTAAATCAAATCACAGTATTATTATAATACTGTATCAAAGCTTTCATCATGTCACTATGGCAGGTTGCTTCTAATCTACACAAAATCATAAGAATCACAAATCTACACTAATGAATGTCAAATGCATAATAATGAACATGATGAAGTGGATAGCAAACGTCGAGCAAATTAAAGAATCACACACACATGTGTATTTTTGAAGCTATGTGACGGATCTAACTAGTCTATGATAATTGCTATAATAGACCATTTCTTGGGTCTATGCACGAATATCAAATCACAATAGCTTCTCATTCTAAAGTTAGCTTCAAATCTTCATAAAATATGAACGTGAAATCTACACTAATGCCAAATTCATTTTAATGAAATGAATAGCAATTAAGAAAACTCATTTAATACGATACCACAAGAAGGTATGTTTGAAGAATATTTGTGGTAATGCACGAATCTATTCTATACTGATGAATGTCAAATGCATGAAAATGAAATGGATAGCAAACGACAAGCAATTTAAAAATCACGCAAGTGGGTGATTTTTGAAGCTATGATGACGGATCTAACTAATAGACCATTTCTTGGGTCTATGCATGAATATCAAATCAAATCACAATAGAAGCTTCTCATTCTAAAATCATCTTCTAATCTGTAAAATTTGAACATGAAACCTTCAATAATGCCAAATGCATTATAGTACGTGATAATAATTATAAAAACAATCAAGCATTTAGGATCCCACAACTATAGGTATGTTTGAAGTCATGGGTCAATTTTAACTCCTTATAGAGCTACCAAATATATGGTGTAAATAACGGTAATAGTCTAATATAATTTCAGTGTATTTTATTCCGGGGGGGGGGGGGGGTACTTAGTACAAAAATGTGATTACGCCATCATTACGGGGATGTGCCGCAAACTTGGGTAGCAAAATCAGGCTGTCTGGTATTTCAATGGGTCCTTTTTCTTTGCAAAATGGGGTATTTTGATGGGTCTGTTTTCCAAAATGGCATGTTTTTATAAATTTCAAACAAAAATCAGAAATTTTTTGGCAACTTAGCGTTAGTTTTCAGGGAAAATTTAATTTTTTGTATAAAGTTGACTCAAAATTTTGGGAATTTGGTATATTGATGGTCCCTTTTTCTTAAATATTGGTATATACATGGGTGGTACTTCAAATTTGCCAGCAGCACACCCCTACCAAAACCAAAATTGAATACCCCCCGGAATTTATCATAATGGGGCAAACTACAAACAAGAGAGCTTGGAATATACATCCATGTACATTCAACTCAATACGTTCGTCAAGCCCCACATGTGTGTGCGTGCGCGTTGAAGAGCGACTTGGTAATACGTGATACCCGTGGTGAATCCACATTTGGTGCCGCGTCATTGTGTAGACACAATCTCTACTCCTGGAATGTAAATCGATGTACACGGATGTACATTCCAAGCTCTCTGTAGTTTGCCCCAATATACACACTAGTAATTTGCTTGATGTCAAATGTTTTGAGGTTTAGGGCCAAATCATAGTCGGCCTCCAAACAACATTTTCCTACCAAACATTATTGGTCATGACATCAAAATGACGAGTGACTCCAAACAATATAAATTCAACACCGAGTTGAGGCCAAATAAAACTTCACGCTACATGTTATTGAATTGCCATATACATTGGACCAAATGTTTGTCACCAGTTCATAGTTTAAATTCAATGGCAAATTTGGTGACGTCACAACTAAATGTTTTGGTAGGAGAGCATGTGTTTATATTGATTTAAGATGCATTAGGATTAAGGGCCAGATTATACTTTATTTTGAGCTACCAAATATTTTGTGTAACAAGTCTTTCTCATCTTATAATCTCGTAATATAATTCCAATGCATCTTCTAATCAATAACGGATAATTGGTGTTCAAGTGACTAAATATTCTCGCCAAATTTGTTTGATGAAAATGTTTGTCGACTTAAGGTCAAAACATACTTCTTATGGGCTACCAAACATTTGGTGCATCAAGTCTTTGTCATCTTATAATCTGATATATAGTTACAATGTATTTTCTATAAGTAAGGAGGCTTGGTGATGAAAAATCAATACTCCACCAATTTTTTTTGGCTTTGTGATTTTCAACACCAATCATCCATTATTGATTAGAAGATGCATTGAAATTGATGTAATATCAAAGACTTGTTGCACCAAATGTTTGATAGCTCAAAATAGTATGAATTGAGCTTTATAGCACCAATTATCCATTATTGATTATTGATTATATTACGATATTATAAGTAAGGTTTCTGTCGACAGCCCTCGACAGACATAAAGCATATCTCCACATGTCGACACGAAATCTCATTTGTCGACAAAACTGGGCAAGTAAAATTTCGTTTAGTTGTAAAGTTATGGCTGTTCATTAGTTGAGCTTTAAAATTTTGCATAAATTATTTAATACTTATCAGTTAACAACCGTCTTTAAAAGTTATTGCGATGGTTCCGAACAAAAAACAAAAAGTTACAAAATATCAATTTTATATCATCCATATTGTTGTACGCAGAAAGAACTAGCACACTATATTATTGGTGATTCTACGTCTAAAACGGGTCTTTAAGCTCACCAAAACATTTCCAGCGAAAAACCAACTCTTTGATATCAACTTTATGTTGACGTCAACAAAAAATTATTGCGACATGTCGACATGAAAAAACAGTCTCGACAGAAACCTTAATTATAAGACTTGTTACACAAAATATTTGGTAGCTCAAAAAGGAGTACATGTTTTCAGCTTAACAGAGACTTGTTACACAAAAATTATTATTTGGTAGCTCAAAAAAGCATAAATTGACACTTCATGTTGTTAGCTGTGATAATTCATGAATCCATTGACACTCTACTGGGTCTATGCAGGAACATCACAAACCCATTTAATTGGCAGGCTACTTAATTACTCATGTTCATAATGATATTTTTTCTTTGGTACACATCTAATAATATTGGTATTGTCCAAATATACTTTTTATATTATTTTATGTACCAAATGTTGTTGATTGCAACAATTTTTGGCTTTGTACCAAAACATCTTTGAGAGTGTTTAAATTAACAACCCATAACCAACTACTATTGCTATGCACCCTCTTCAATAATGAAATGGAATGCAATAACGAAGCAGTCAGCTACTGAGCTCAGTCATGAAAAAATATGAAACAGGCAACTAGATTGATCTTAAGCCTTAGCACAATTTAAAAACCTAAATACATATATCAAGTTAATAAGAATTAACTAAAACATCAACAAAACATATGAAACAAATATTAGAATAGAAAGAAAAGTAAACAAGAATAATAAAATAATAAAAATAGAAATCTAAACTTATTGTGATTATATGGTGCAAGTTTTGAAGTTCTGAATGACAAATAAAATAATACCAACAAATCAAACTACACACTCTTTAAAATCTTTTGAGTTAAAGGGACTAACCTAGACACAACTTCCCTGCACAACTTGGAATTAAAGCCTATATAAAAATGCTTAAATTTAAATTAAGGGGCAAAATGGAATGGGGGGACAAAAAATTATTGTTGCAAATTAATATTGGGAGAAAAGTTACCTTTCTATTACCCTGATCTATTACTTTTTTTGGACCAAAATAGGAGCCTCCGTTCAAAAGTTATGATCGAAAATGAAACCTTACAAAATTGAAAACGCTAATATTATTTCTATTGAATTTTATTGTCTTCTCATGATGTTATTCCTATTTTGGATTAAATATTTTTTTTGGTGATTTTACCCCTTGAAAATCAATACCTCAAAAAGTATTTGAGCTTTTTAACTCCAATTTCCTTAGTCATTTGTGATGCTATACATCAAGAAAGATCCGAAGATTTGTTCCTAAATCAGTCCTTTCACATGATCATAAATTGCAGATAAATAAAAAAAAAATCTCCTAAAGAGACCAATTGTATAAATTTAACCATATAGGGCAGTATTTATCGTTGTCGACAACGATAATTAAAAAATAAAAGAATGTCTAATATTTTGGTATATAGGGTTTGAATTTGACAATGAAACTTTGCATGCTGTCATTATTACCGCTAATGCTTTGAACAAATGATGTAAAAAATTCAAAATACTTGGGGAAAAGTTTGGAGATGATGCTGAACTTGTCCAATGCCCATTTAAAGTGAAATAGTGTTTCTCATAATTAAATAAAGTGACTAAACTAAATCTACGCCAGTCCCTTTAAAAGCCCAAGTACTTTTTGAGAATTTATTTTTAAGGAGAAAAATGTTAAAAATCACAACATGAGGAAACAATTAAATTCAAAAGAAATAACATTTACGATTTAGCATAATAAATTTACATTTTCGACCATAACTTTTGAACAGAAGCTCTGATTGAGATCAAATAAAAAGTTATAGAGAGGTAAGTTTTTCTCCAAGTGTTAAAGGTGTAGGTTCCCATTTTTGCATGTGTGTAATTTAGTTTAAACTGATTGACCTCTGGAATGCATATTGTTGAATTTAAACCTCAGCTTGCTTCTTGTTTTCTCTTGAGAGGCAAAAGAAAGTATGCAACCCTGGGGATGAGGCTGTTATGAAAATACGAAAGAAATAGAAAATAGGTATACCAATAATTTTACATTTTATGCTATACCTCAAAAAGTATAAAGAATTTGGAGGTGAAATTTTGGATTTAGAATCAGAAAAATATGGTCTTTGATATGGTATCAAAAAATATACTACTTCATGTTGAGCCCAGGGGGATGAGAATGTGATCGGAACCTACACCTTTAATATGCAATAATAATTTTTGGCCCTCCTCATTGGACAAAATTTGGAAATTTTGTTTTTGGATGATTTACACTTCCTATGTTTTAGAAAATAACAGCCAATTACCAGATATCGGGAAAATTATGATCAAAACCTTCAGAAAAAGTCAAAAATTTGAATCACATTTTATTTGCTGGTTTTGGTTGTGAGGCTATTCTCTAAACGTATTTATTGATGTTATACAATGAGATAGAGTAATAGATTAGTTTGTAAAACAATTTTGTCACATCATAGATTGCAGAAAAACCAAAGGAAATAATTATTTGGAATTTTCATTATTTAGATCTCCTAAAAAGGTCAATTCTAGAAATTCAACTATAGAGGGCAGTATTTATCATTGTCGACAACGATAAAAAAAAATATCTAAATATTTTGATGTATAGGGTTTGAATTTGACAATTAAACTTTGCATGTTGTCATTATTACCCCTAATGCTTCAAATGATGCAAAAAATCCAAAAATGTGAATTTGGAGAAAAGTTTGGGGATGATGCCTCTTTTAAGCAGACTTTTAAAATTTGAAAAGTAAAAATATTTAAACAAAAAAGACTAAAATAGCAGTGGCGGCACCAATATCTCATTTCTGGTGTGGGGGGGGGGCAAACGAGTGTCAAGACACATTTCAAGATGCAAAAAAATTTTGAAAAAAAATTAACACGTGCATAGCATAGCGCACAAAATTGTTTGGACAAAAAGTTTAATGTGCGCATAGCGCAAATTTTTTTAGCTCAAATTTGTTTATTTGGGCTAAAAAATTTTAAAAATATTTTTGACGCAAATTTGTACGCTTGGGTGCAAAAAATATTTTTGGTACCGCCACTGTAGATAGCTTGAAATTGTAAGAAAATCATTTTTACTCTACCATTTTTTATAGTGGTGTGGCTATGTCATTGTTTCCAAATCTTAAATTAGTAACCGCCACTTTGCAGATAAAAGACCAATCAAATCCCAATCAATTTAACATTTATTAAATTTTTTTTTATCATCACATGCATGGAAACAAAGGTATCTGAAAACACTGAGAAAAATATTCAGGGAAAATTACTGGTACAAGTTACTATGAATATGTTCTATCAATATATGTAAACAAAATTAGTGGGAAGAATCTAGACTAGTCCCTTAATATTATAAGAATGTTAAAAATCTCTAAAGACAAATGGAAATATACTTACAAATGTAGTCTTCTCAAAATGTGTGGAATAAGTAAGACCTGTATGTTACAGAAAAAAATGAATAAAAATATGAAATCAAATTATTTAGAAAATTAGAATGTACACATAAGTTTAAATAAAGGAATTTTGATTATAGGTTATAAAATGCGTATTTCATGTGAAATAAGACAAAATCAATGAACCCACTGTCAATTTTGATGCGTCCAACTCACAATAACCATAGTGGCTGAGTTTATTGGACAACAATCAAAATTTACTGCAAGTGCCTTGGTTTTGTCTTATTTTATGAGCATAATGAAATCAAATTCAGTAGAGAAGTAAATTACTTTCTAAACTAAAATGATTGTGTGAAAATAATAACCTCATTGACTGCAAGACTGTAAAATTTTGACTTGATTGACCATCTCACATTTGAGCTGTTTTTAATGCAAAATTAGCAAGTGTGAGCACTTGCAAATGGATGGCAACTTTTTTTTAGAAAAAAGCTCCCACACCACACCACACTATAGCATATAAGGTACAAATAAAGTTGAATTTGAATTTTGTGCTTGTTTTACCTACCCAGACACCAAGAATCAGTCTGTTCCCTGTCAACTTTCAACAAGAGAATACAAGAGAGTACACTCAGTACTGATCATAGAACCTCATCAAACCACCTGCGAAAAAGAAGAAACAACAATGATGATGTATGATTCAATTGATTGTCTTAAAATTAGGCAGATTTATTTCACATTTCCAATCATTTTCTTGAAATGAAACTTTGCTGGTATTTTGTAGTAAAGAAAGAAAGAATTCTTTAGGCTGATAGCCAAGGATAACCCAAGAAACCTCTAATGAAGCTTATTTCCATTAGGGTCCTAGATCTTTCTTTAATATTCAGTTTTAGTGCAGGAGGAAAACCGGAGGCGGAAGCGAGCATGGATTGAAAACCAATGAAATGCACATAAAGCACCGGGTGCGGGACTCGAACCCGGGAACTCATTGGTGCAAAGCGAGGGAAATACCACTAGACTAACCCGCTTCCCCTAGTAGCACAAAGTAGCATCTGTCAAAAAATCAATTTCGGTAAATTACGACCTTGTCCTTGATGTATTTTCACTTGTAACGCAAAATGAAGTTTCCGGCATTTACGGCTCATACCGGCTGGACAGCCACATTTTTATTAAATTTACCTAAGGCCGCATAAAAAATTAAAGTTTTTTTCGTCCCTCCCTCCTCACTTTTTGGTGCCGCACCACTTTTTTTCTTTTGAAAAAATACTAAAAGGGTGTTTAAAATTGAGCTAAATCATTCAAATATCAAGTCCCTGCTTGCCTCTTTGAAGGATTCTTTTAATTGTTGATGTTTTTTAAAACAACAGAACTGTCATCAAACCAACAATTAACCAACATCTATCAATATCAGATTGAGTTAAAAGACAGCAACTGAATGTACAGTCAGCATCTACCAAGGGTAAACCTGGATTGTTCAGGCTCTCCCCAACCTTAAAAAAAAAACCAAAAAAAACCCTTCCTCCTCCTCACGTTTTGAGAAACCTTCGGACGAGAAACAACTTATTTTTTGTACGTGGCCTAAGATGTAAGACTAAAGACTTCATGGAGTACATGTAGTTCACGTTACCTGAAGTAGCAAGTGTGTGTTCTCGCACGCTGCACCTCTCACGTTCGACTTTATTCTACTTAAGATTGTACTATAATGGAAGAAGACAAGAAGAAGAGTTATTAGTAACACAAAATGCTGTTGGAAATGAAGTCATGTGACCATGGTAACCAAGTCTAAAAAAGGTGTAATTTTATTGTTTTGTAAAGTGTAATTTTCATAATTAGTTTATACGAACTACAACACTCCACAAACATGAAAAAGGATATTTATAATAAAGTTAGGGCCTACTTTATTATAATCACTGTTAGTCATACAAAAATGATGTTTAAAGATATGTTAACAAATGGAAACCATGTAAACCATTGCAAACAAACAAGACATATCGTTTGATTTTTCCGATCAGAACAGTGCGATTTGCATAAATTTGTTTCAAAAAGGTTCCTTTCATGAATATGGAATAAAATATTTCTGTTTGTTCAAGTATCATTCATGTTTTATTCAATTTATGTACATATCTATAGCCTTTATGTGATAGGTTGTACTACAGTTTGCCTCAAGCCAAAAAAGGTTTTTTGGTTTTTGGCAAATTGCATTCAGTGTGCGTGAACTACAAACCAATAAAATCGATCATCACATCAAGTCACGCAACAACATAACTGTCAAATCACGCGAGCTCACGAGTATCGCGTGAGTTGCGTTTGAACTTTAACCTCGGCACACAACAAGACGCGTAAAGCACTGCAGTGCGTTGTTTTACTGCACTGCACAGTTTACTGCAAGAAACTGCAGTGCGGCTTCGCAATAAAGTTAAATGTTTCAACTTGAAATGCGGCAACGTGCGGCAAATAATAATCAATATATCGGTAAAATTTGCCGCACTGCTGCTGCATAAAGTTGCGGCGTACTATGAACAGACCTTAAAAGTGAAAAGGTTTTCTTCACGCAACAACTATAATTAAGTATTTGTTGATTGAAAAAAATCAAAATGTGCACTTTGATCATGCATTTGTTAATTGTAGGTGA
>JXSR01S075570.1:38362-49517 GCA_000969725.1 Ophiothrix spiculata | reverse complement strand
AGATAATTTTCCTAGCATATATATGCAGAGAGGAGCTCATGGAGTTGGGATGTTCTTATTATGACTGTTTAGTATAGCAATTATGCACTATAACAATTATCTAACAATGTCTAAAAAAGTAAACTACAAGGTCAAATATGACACTATGGTTAGGATATTGACATAGAAATGCTATTTTAGTGATGTGAAAGCATTTTCAGAAATTTGTATGAATTTATATTTTATAAATATGATTAACAGAAGGCAGCACATGGAGTTGGGATGTTCTTATTCTAGCGTATTCAATTTGGAACTTTGGTAAAATTATGCTCTAGAACAGTGGTGGGCAACCTTTTTACTACCGCGGGCCAAAAAAGAATGCTGATATTTTTCGCGGGCCGCATCCAAAGTACTATAAGAACTCGTTGAGACATATGGAATACCGATATCATTTTCTACTATCTGATCCCCCTTTTAGGTGCAGTCTCTACGCATTTTTAACGATGCGTCAATCGAAATTTGCACCACAATATTTTGAGAAATGCGCCCCATTTAAAATTAAACCTCAAAAAGTTCAATTTTCCTCGCCACACCTAATACTATATCCACTTTTTCTGCAAAATGTTACTTTGAATGCCCTATGTTTTATCTCCAAAGGGCAAACTAGTACATCATTTTTAAATTCAAATTTCCCTAGGGTAGTATCAAGGAAAGAGTTCCCTACCTAGGCATTTCTGGTGCAAGTTAAATATTAGCAATATAGATTTTGAAAAATCTCATGGAAGACCTCATGGGACATTAGCTAATTTAGAATGAATATTGTGTTTGTTAAGAATTATTTGCATGGGTTTACACAAGCGATTTTGTTCAACTTAGATGAAGAAGATGACAAGTTTATTCCAAGCACAATTTAGTATGACTTTTTATTTGGGGCTACCTTGAAAATTTTATTATTATTTTTTTTTCCCTTTGTGGGCTTGGCGGGCCGCACAAAAAGAGCTCGCGGGCCGCATGCGGCCCGCGGGCCGTAGGTTGCCCACCACTGCTCTAGAAAGATAAATTCTAAAAATGTTTCGTGATTATTGTTGAAAAGGGGTCTTGCAGAACTAAATCATGCTGCAATAGGGGTCATACGGAATTGTTGGTGGGTGAGCTAGCGTGAAAGGGGTCTTCAGGGCCACACATCCCTTTCCCTTACGGTGAGTACCCCCTTCCCACCTATTTTGTGCTATGAAATAGCGTTTTAATATTTAAAATGTGTAAGTAAAAAAATGAAATTACAACTTATGATAATACACGTATGCCTATGCAACGTTTTCGTGACGTTTGTGACATATCATTTTTGCTGTGCTAATTAACTAAAATGATTGTCAAATTTGATGAAACTTGGTATGATGTATACCTATAACATGCTACCTTTGCATATGAAATCTCATTCTAATTGAACCCCCCGATGTACATGCAAACAAAACTTTGCAACGTTTTCGTGACGTTTGTGACATGACAAGGTGATTAGCATAATTGGATTGTATTATATAATAAACAAAACTTGTGATTCTTTATTTCTGTCAATATTTGTTAATCAAGGATAGATACTTATCATAATAAACGTTAACACAACAGATTCATTTAATATAGGTTATTAGAAAGGCTTCAAAATTGGGTAAAAACACCAAATTTAGCTATAATTTATTCATGTATGTTATGTATTCAAAACAGATTGAAAAGACAAATACCAGAAGGGAACTAAGGCTGATATTGAATGTTTGGTCATTGTAGAAAACAAAAATAATAATAAAAATCACCCGTTGCTTATTTCATTTTGGCCACATTTAGGACCACTTTCTGAAGAATCGCCCTGCAACATTATCTTATGCCTGCACTCCTACCAAAATAAAAGTTGAGTACCCCCGTCCCCTCCCCTCGTACAAGTTTGTCTGAATGTAAACATGTATTTTGACAGAAGGTTTTGACTGATTTAATTAAATCTTCTATCGGAATCAGATAGGCCAAAATTTTATTAGTGATCAGTTACAATATGCGCTCCTTATTACTGCCTAACTCGCAGTCCATGTAAAATGGCGTATCTGACAACTTGACATATAATATAATGGCCTATCTTACACATGTTTTGGCGTATCTAACATTATAAAATGGCCTAAGTGATATTTGGTGGTTACGTAATACCTATTAGTACATGTCAACATAGCCATGACAGTTGCTTTGTATCATGAAATTTTTACCCAAGAAATGATCAATGAAATCAATGAACCAACAAAACCAGATTGTTTTTCTCGATTTTCTCAAAAGTACATTTTATCAGCTACGCCATTATTTTATTAGGGTGACGATATAGCGAATTCCGTATACTGATTCGTATACTTCTATGTGATCACAGCCTTAAAGACATTGTATCATATTATATTTTGTGGGAAACTTGTGCTTCTGAACCAAACATTTCTGTAATTTTGCTTAGAGTGAAGCTCCTAAAAAGTCCACCTCATCCCCCTATTTTCTGCAATGTCATTTCCTTGTTGGGGGTTGTGGTTACCCTGTGAACTTAAAATTGACATGCAGAAAGTTAGGTTGTTTTCATAGGTTAGGGTTTTCCTTTTCCATTGATACCAAAATTATGAAAATTGTGAAGGCATAATGTAATTATGACATTATAGAGTACTTCAGGTCTAAAAATTTAGCCAAAATTTGACTTTTGCCAAAAAAATAGTCAAAAATGTATAATTTTGCTACAGATTTTGGGATTTTTACTCATGAAATGGGATTTTTACTCATAAAGAAATGATAATTCTAAAATGTCCTGTAAGTTTAAGCTTCGAGGTATGTGGATATTTTTTAAAATGCATGGTGACTTTCCTATGACAGAGGTGGATACAACCCAACCCCTACTCACAGACTTCAATAGCTTATCCTGCCCCCATGTAAACTCAGATTATTTTTCATCAAAATGACCACAAAGGATGCAAAAGAAATTGCTTGGATGTCCGTGGTCACTTTGTTTTGCATTTTAATTGGTGCAATAGGTGACAATCTGTTAGGTGGATGAGGTATAAGACTAATTTTGTTAGAAATTTGTGCTTCTGAACCAAAAAAGTATAGAAATTTGCTTACAATGAATGTATATCTGAATTTTCGGTGAGTCTTTATTTTGTTCCTGTGTTTACTTGTTGTATTTACTTTAGGCCTATATGTGTACCGCCGCGGCAAAAGGGTCCAGTTGTCGGCTCGTACATGTTGCTCCTTGTAGCATATCTAATGTATGGTATTTGTATACATCAGATATGCTACAATGAGCAACATGTAGGAGTCGACAACTGGACCCTTTTGCCGAGGCGGTACACATATACACACTTTATATTAGTTAGGCCTATATATTGTTTTAATTTTTCATCACATCAAGTTGGCTTACTTTGTTTTTACCTCCAATTTATTATTATGATCTAGGTAACCTCCCGTATCATATTTGATCCTTGACATGTTTTGTGCCTTGTCCGTTGGATCTATCTCTCCCATTTTTACAATGAATGGCTAGGAAAATTAAAAAAAGATATGCCTTGGACTCAAAAGAGTGACTTCTTGGAATTAGACTCTATAGCCCGGGCTCCACAGTGGGGAGTGTCACACAAGGTGTGATATATTAGGATATGAGGGCTTGTTCAGTGCCCCAACATCATCCCCTGATAGGCTTATACATTGGCATAGCCAGGGTGTGGGGAAGGGGGGCGCACGCAACCCGGGTCTACAACAACAACAA
The DNA here is from genome assembly GCA_000969725.1 of Ophiothrix spiculata. Taxonomy (NCBI): domain Eukaryota; kingdom Metazoa; phylum Echinodermata; class Ophiuroidea; order Amphilepidida; family Ophiotrichidae; genus Ophiothrix; species Ophiothrix spiculata. The sequence continues at coordinate 45,769 of JXSR01S075570.1, read as the reverse complement.
AATTTGGGATACAGAAAAAAGAAATAGAAACAATGGGAAAGTCCTAATTACTGCTAATGATCAATTTAGCAACCAAAAACGTCCACCTTAAGACTCTTAAGTATACCAAAATTGAAAAAATCTTAATGCTTCATAAAAGTAAACATTCAGAAAATCATTTTTCATATTAATTTTTTTCATATTAAAAATGCAGAAGTTATAAAGCTTTAAAGTAATAAAAAGATCAGTTGTTGGCACAGCTCAACCTCATATGCATGGGGATTATTTTGTATATAAATCTATCAATTTTTGGAAATTATTTTGTTTCTATCAATATATACATATATCAAGTGTACGACTAAGTCCATTATGATGACTTTATTTTTTGTTGGATAGTAGGATAAGGTCACATTCATTGACATGCTTACATATTTTTCCTTGAGAATCAACAGGCCAATATTAGCTGCATTTCCTTCAACGTCTGATGAAGATCCAAACCTCTGCTGCCCAAAGTAGTTTAAGAACATACTAGTCTGAAAAAGAAGGTATAATATGCAGGAGATACAGAAGTGAATACAATGATATCATATTTAAGACCACACCTGTTGAAATTATATACCCTATCTGTCGAAGGATCTCTTGTACCCTAATATTCGCAATAGCTTCACCAATTTCACATCTCAAACTAATCTATACTCTATAAACCTAGAAGTATGCAACAAGCATGCAGACTCTGTTGCGAGATCCATAGCATATCCCTTGTATTCTACAACACTGTGAACTGGACGTTTTGTATATTGTGTAAGAGACTAGTAATGATTTATTAGGATTGATTAAGACCAAATCACTACGTATTAATATTTTCTAACATGAATTCACAACGTTGGTATTATTTTGACTAATTTTGTTGCTATGGGAAAACATTGATCATAAGTTCATTTGAATATTCAGCAAGATTTGGTTCATTGTTATATTCGAGAAATATGGACTAATTCTCTTCTCCATATGATCATATTAGTTTATGTGCGTTAGTTGGCTGCTTGCAAATTACAGATCTACACATCAGTGGTACTTCCCCATCCAAGTCCCATATCTGTGATATAACAATCTCACAATGATTTCACTCGACTGGCCCATTCTTGGATACTTTGAAAGCTCATCTGAAAGCCAGGAGTCTATTCATGAAGGATGATCTAATTATTTGATACAATAAGGCTAACATACTGTTTATTTATCAAAAACTTACCTTCACATTTGTCACAGCTTGGCCAATCTCATGTCTCATACTAGTCAATACATCTTCAGTATTTCCTCCATCCCCTGTTTTTAGTCTCACATCTCTGATAACAATCTCAAAGTGGTTCCCACTCAACTGGCCCATCTGAATAGGTTCTTGGATACTCTGAATGCTGCTGATCTCAATGCCAGGAATTTCTTTCACATTTTTCAATCTGAAGTTGAAGAATTACATGTAAACTTGAATACAGGATCATCTGTATGGGCACTTGTACTTTTTGATCAAAGTAAAAAAATCAATGAAGTTTATTAATGATCAATACCTACTACCATAGAAAAGTATTTCACCAGCTATCTACTGATGATGTCATATTACTTTACTAGTTATCTACTGATGATAGCTCATTATTTCACTAGTTATCTACTGATGATGGCATATTACTTTACTAGTTATCTACTGCCGATAGCACATTCTGTGTAAGTTTTAGAAGTAAAGTAGATACTCCATGATAGAATGCTACTTCACCAGCAGTCTTCTGATGACAGCGCACTACTTCACTAGTTATCTACTGATGATAGCACACTAATTTACTAGTTATCTACTGATGATAAAACACTTACAGTTTTGTGGTTTCCTACTGATGATAGCACACTAATTTACTAGTTATCTAATGATGTTAGCAAAATACTTCACTAGTTATCTACTGATGATAGCAAAATACTTCACTAGTTATCTACTGATGATAGCATGTTATTTCACTAGTTATTTACTGGTGATAACACATTACTCCACTAGATATCTACTGATAATGATAATAGCACACTTCTTCACTAGTTATCTACTCATTGATAGAACAATACTTCACTAGTTAACAACTGCTGATAGCACATTTCTTCACTAGTTATATACAGATCAATGATAATATGCTACTTCAATATAGTTATCTACTGCTAAAAGCACATTACTTCACTAGTTATCTACTGCTGGTAGCACATTAGTTCAACAGGTGTCTACTGATAAAGACACTCTATACTTCACTAGTTATCTACTGATCAATGATACCAATTCAAGAGTTATCTACTGCTGATAACACAATAGTTAACTACTGATGATAACATATTACTTCATTAATTATCTACTTCTGATGGCACATTTTGCAAGTTGTATTGACTTACATGGTAGAAGAGTAGATACTCCATGATATAATGCTAATTCACTAGCTGTCTACTGACAATAGCACACTACTTCACTAGTTATCTATTTAATAGTACACTACTTCACTAGTTATCTATTGAAAGCACACTACTTCACCAGTTACCTACTGCTGATAACACATTTTGTAAGTGTAAACTTTTTATTGACTTACACGGCTCAAGAGTATACTGCATGATAGCAATCCTTTATAATAGCAAAATGCTTTTTTTTTTTGGAATTACAAGTGCAATAAAGTAGAGAGTTATTATATCATCTTCACATGAGAAATGTTCAGCAGTTGCCATTTACAAAGTATTAACTTACTTTTGTGGTGCCAAGCCTCTGACACTCATGACTTGTGTAGTTATTGCTTTCTTGTCTTTGATGCCAGCATAGCTAAAATTGGAAGGATGAGTTCTCAGAGCAGAAGCCAGTTTGTTGATTGCATCAAGCATCTCAAGGTTTTCTTTCCTCAACACAAAGCCTGCAAGAAGAGTTGACATAGTAAGGATGACTCTATGCATTTTGGAACATTATGGTAATTTCTGATAGTGATACAGCTGAACCTCTTTAACACAAAATCTGTGACCACAAATCTTTGATAACACAAATTAATTATCAATTTTTAAAAACTGAATTTGTATGTAATAAGCGATGGATAACACAAAATCCTGATGCCACAAATTAAAATGTGATCCTACAGGTTTTGTGCTGTAAGGTTCAACTATATGATTATTATTACTTGTGATACACAGTAATAGCTACCAGTGGCGGCGGAAGGTAAAAATATTATGGGGGGAACGGTTTTTTTGAGCAAAAATGGTCGGAGGAAAATTATGATTTTTTTGTAATGCGCGCGTAGCGCGCGCAAAAAAATCTGTCAAATCGGCTAATTTTAGCTAAAAATTATATAAAAAAACTTGAAATTTGCGCAAAAATGACAAATTTTTACTAAAAAGTGACAAAATATCTGAAAATTCGCGGGAAGCGCGCAATTTTTTTTAATTTTTAACGTTTATATTATCAAAACAAAGGGAAAATGTCAATTTCCTTTCCTTTTCTTTCTTTCTTCTTTATTTTTTGAGGAGGTCCGTCCCCCCCTCGTGAAATTTAGGGGGGGACGTGTCCCCCCGAGTCCGCCGCCTATGATAGCTACCTAGGAACAATATTATTATTTTATTTTCACCTGATTCTTTTGGAAGAAATACAATTTAAAATTATTTGTTTCCTGTACAATGTTTTGAAAATGTTGAGAAGGAATGAAGCAAATAGAAACAAACATATTATTTCACTTGGACTTAATATGGGACTAATTCAGTTATGCCACATGAATCCACTTCCCATATAATCTACGGGTTGTATGCACACCCGGCTCTTTTCGGAGCCACCGAATCAGAGAAAAGGAATCTTACGGGTTTCTTTTCCTTTCTTTGTCAGTAATATACTGGCCTCTTTTATTGCTTACATCATCACTCTGCATATTTGTAGTAGTCATTTTTACAAATAGGATACGTCTTATTTCAGATGGGTAAAGGGAAAAGATATTTTCTTTTTTCTTGCTTTGGGTATTAAATATTGTTTTCTCGAATTGGACGTCCCGTGTATCCTCTTCCCCCACCTTTTCTATATTAACATGTCTTGGAGTGTAAACTAAATATCTATAAATTAACATCTAGCATTTGACATGATAGCCACTCAGAAATAATTGCTAGAGTCTGACCGATCTGATCGGATGGATCAGAATAGGACCGATTTTACGCATTGGACCTGTTTCAGAATTAAGAACAAATTTGTATTCTGCCGACTTCATCAATTGATTCAATGAACCCTTGGAGAAATGCAAAAAATCAAGTTAATTGGATCTCTTTTAGTACCAACCAGACTCACCAGAACCAACAGGCATTGCATCAAAATACTGGTAACATTACATATTTTTGCCTTTCTTTAACTATTTAACTTTTCTTTAACCACATGAAACGTAAATGATCAATTGAATCACTGATATTGCCTTTATGTCATCAATTTATTGTCCGTTGTAATATACATTTTGAGAATCGAAATCTGAATTGGAAGCGGAAGATTTAAAGCTATCTAAAGATCTTGAGTAGATCGGTCAGACATATTCATTACCATTGATTTTGATTTTGACATTTCATCGGTAATAAATCATCCAATATTTAGTCCACAATCCACTAAGTTACCAATTTTCATCCCTTGAAGGACAGGAATATGCCTTGAGGATATCATTGTGTCCTTCACAACCCTCAAAGTAGACCACATAGTAGTGGGTGGGCTAAATATTGGATGATTTATTACCGGTGAAATGTTAAAACCAGTGGTACAAAAGTGTAAGGCAAGTAACGTGTAATGTAGTAAAGGCCAAACTTGGTGATAATCCATTCTGTTCAAATTACATTTGGAAATGGTACAACTTTTTGTTTCCATTTTGTAATATGGGTATCATTTATGTCCTACCCCTAGCTTCTCTGTTGTTTCAAAGAAATAAAGACTGAAACATTTTATTGCATGCCCAACTTACCAGTCACTATGGACATCTGATCAGTAGCTTTTCTTTTCTCCCCTCTTCTTTCTCCGCTTCTCTGTTGGAACTTTGGTCGAAATCTCACCACAATTTTGTTATCATTGCCCGTAAACGTCTTAGTTTCCAAAAACGCTCCAAAGTGCTTTGCCACCAGTCTGTGAATCAATGCCCTCTCCTGTTTGCTCTCAGGGCATCTGAGACTAAATGTCTGGGAAAAATCTCTTCCATTAGCAAACCTAATGAACCTATCAACTTCATCAGTATCAAGGGTCCTGTAAAAGTTCCAGTACACTGGATCTGATTGGACAGTTATACAGAGCCCGTCCCCTTTGAATGATTTGTCTACCTTCGTACATAAATGAGGAAAAAGATACCTGACATGACTATGTATCTTTGTTCTGGTTTCTTTGGATGAAAATGTTCCAATCACAAATACTTCTGAGTTTATAGATCTGTCAGAAGTTTCTGCTGTGTTTACTGTTTTGCTTAATCGAGCAGTATGATGCCTCAACTCTCTGTCTGCAAATGAAGCTAATTTTCCAAAGACATCGTGGCCTAAAATTGCCTGTAAACTTTCATAAGCTGATACTTTCATTTCATCTCCATTGCCAGAACTGAAATTGTCATCAGATGCCTTTGTCTGATTATCAGACTGATGTAATATAGTATCGTTTCTACGTGACTGCAAACTTTTGTTTGAAGCAACAACTTCAGATGGTGTTGTCATAGGAGACTTTAATATAGACCTTGTTTCTTCTTCCACAGAACAAGAGCCTAAATATTCAGAATCATTTGTTTCATTCACTGTATCTTTATCCTCCCTACATTGCTTAGCAGATTTGGGGGATGCAAAAGTAGCAATGCCATATGTGGTGTTAGTATTGACCATTTTTCCATTAATATCAATTTCATTGACAATGAAATCCCCATAATCACATTTGATGATACCACTGAACCCTGCATGGTTAGATACAAAACTTTCTAGCCCATATTGTATGCTTGGTGTGGTTGAAGGGAGTTCAACTGTAGTGTCCTCCATGGTAACTTTTTTCATACAGTAATCTGTTAAAGAAAATGAAAAATATTGTAAGTGCAATGCGAGTCAATCAGGATTTATGATATTTCCATATTGTAAAGAACTAGATATTACTGATTTTCTTTAAAACAAAAACAAATTTGGGATTCGGGTTATACTATCTTCACTTATGCTTAAACCTTAAATATGATAGTAATGATAGTCAAACAGTATAGCAAGCAAAAAGTTGTGTGAAAATTGCCTGGGGAAAATTGATGATCAATTGTATGTATAAAAAATGATCAAAAAATTGACCAAAAATGAAAGTCCATAATATGGGACCTGCTCTCACGAAACCAAGACGAGAGTCGGGAAAATGATTTTTCTATTTGGCAATGTTAAAAATGCTGAATTTACAAGCTTTAAAATGATGTATCACTTGTAGACCATTTGCCCATGAAAAATCAATATTTCCTTTGAAAATTCCTTTGTTTTCTATTGATTTGTGGCATGTTCATTGGGCAGCAACTCCATTAATGTACTGGCGACTTTGTGGGACTTTCATGGGAGCATTTTTAATATTTTTGTGTTTGTAATGATTATTATTTTTCACAAGTTTTTGTTTGGTATACTCTATGACTAACATTTCTTTGTTTTCTTTTTTGTCTTGTCCCCTTTCTTTTTCTATCATTTTAATTGTCAAGAAACCCGAATGGCCCTTTTCCCCCGACTGCAGTGGCGTAGCCAGGGGTGGGCAAGGTGGGCGAAATGCCCACCTCGGAAATTTTTTGGAGAAATTTTGAAGACCTGGGAGAAAAATAAAGGGGGCAGGAAATTGCCGTTTTACGACAATTAAAGCTGAAAATTGCTAAAAATTAGGCTGAAAACTTCATAAAGCACAATATTTGGCGTTTTTTCTTGAAAAACCCAGCCGAGTCGGCCCTTTGAAACCCCTGTAAAGTCGCTCGATAAAATCCATTGGAGAAATCTTGGGTGGTTTACCCACCCCTGGAGAAAGGTCTGGCTACGCCACTGCCCGACTGACTCAACTAGGGGGCACGTGTCCCTAGCCCCCCTTTGGGCACGCCACTTGTGTTAGTTATCATTTCGAGAAACTGTAACAAAACACATGAAAATGTGATAATATTAATATTTGAAGTCCGGGAATTGCGGGAAATAAATACATTGTAGGCCAACTACAAAAACACACGTGCGACATATCCATCAGTAAAGAGGACGATAATTGATTTGATTAGTAATACAGGAGGCAGCAATGAAGTCACTCATATGAACGAAATTTCGTACGATATCATAAAAATGATAAGGTCGAAAAAGTTATATGCATACATATCATCGATTCCTTTTCAACCCCACGCAATTGTCATATTGGGTACCCTTACGAAAATGCACGCATTAAAACATGCATGCACATGCATGTTT
>JXSR01S075569.1:132087-145488 GCA_000969725.1 Ophiothrix spiculata | reverse complement strand
TTCTGACCTTGATCCTTGTTTTGGGTCGTAACAGAATCATGCTTTAAAATATTGTATATACACGTATGAACGCTTATTTGGAAATTTCAACCAAGTTAAGACTACGGTCACAATTTGTTGCGAATTTGCGTAGAGGGAACTGACAGGTTTAAAAACCATTATTTACTAATACTTAATTCTTGTATAGTATACGTAAGTACAGGGTGTCCAATAAAAAAACCGTGACATCTTTGAATGCAATTTTGTTAGATTGAACGGACAGTCTGATATTAAGTAAACACTGTATTTTATAGTCCATGTATTGAACTTTTAGATACCGTTTGTTTCATTTCAAACGGTTGAGAACAACAAAAGTTACGTTTATCAAATATTTGGGTGGATTTATGTATGGTCCAATTTCATGATTTTTGCTCAAAGACCGAGGTGTTTTTAAATTGAATAAACATGTGTAACATTGGAAAATTTATCATATCTGTCTTACCTTTTATTAAAATTGTTCCTTTTTTCAGCATAGCATGATAACTTAGTAAACATTGTTACGGTTCATTGAGCAGATCAGGACATTACTCAATATAACTTCATTAAAGATTAATCGTGAAATTGGACCAGTATATTTTACAGCCAAATATTTGATAAAACTTAACTTTTGTTGTACAATACTGATTTAAATGAAACAAACGGTATCTAAAAGTTAAATTTATGTACTATAAAATGCTATGTTTACATACTTTCTGACTGTCCGTTAAATCTATGAAAATTGAAGATTGTAATTTTTGTTTTTCCTGAGACACCTTGTAGTTTCGCAAAAAAACACCAAAAAACACAAACACACACGCACACCCACAACAAAAATAAATTAAAACTACTATAAACCAGTCAAAACACTGTTCGTACAAAGTATTGTGACCATAGTTTAAATTTGCAACGATAGCCTTGATATTGTAATAACTCACGACTTTCAACAGGCGCGATTCGAGTTATTGATTGCCTTAAATCCCCACAAGTAAATACTTCAAATAGACAGTAGTGTTTTTCTAAGTGGGAATTCTATCACAGGAAGTAGACTCGGGACGTGATCTGTAAATATCCCAAGTACCAATCTGTTGTTTTAAGGCATCCACATAGAGACCTATCTTATCGTATCATTTCAAGAGATTCAACTGCATCTACCACATACAAATCCTTAATAAGGTTAACTCGTTTTTATGTAGTGTACAGATTAGTGATGCATAATGTACTGTTATTATAAAATGATCAAATTTTGCTTAATGATTAAAGGGAAAAATCAAAACGTCAGGACATGTTAAAAATGTTGAAACATATACAAGACTTTTCACTTTATTTGCCTTAAGTTGAAAGCATAAGCATTAATAAATTGGATATAATGATGTATTTGAAATTAGCAAATTCACACCAAAGTAGCGATTACTTATAACTGATTGAACTAATTAGAAACATATAGTTAAGAGGGCGGAAATTTAGTTAATATTTATTCCCATTCAAGTCCAACATCATGCATTAGTTATATAACCCTGACCTTGGCATTTTTATACGATCATTCTTTTATTTCATTTAAATGCAAAATCTATCTATAACATTCATGAATTATTTTGCTAATTGTAAGCGTTATGCATTCAATACCATTGAGACATGCATTATGAGTCAATCACTATACACGTTTAAAATGTCGCCTGCTACGTCGTTCAATAGAGAGATATTAGATTAATGTCGAAATACTTAGTCATGCTTAGTAAAAATTAATAAAGACCACCAGATACATTTTTAACATTTATACTTCATGTATGTTTTTCTAATTTTACTATATACGTTAGCTAAACCATCTAATGCTCCAACAAGTATTAAACTTCAACTATTCAATATTTCTTTGTCATCGACCTAACCAGTTTAAAATTATGAATTTCACACGTAGCATTATTTAACAAAGTCAAGAGTCATTTTTAGTTATTGGGACATTTCAGCCTCACTATTGAACTGTTTTTAGACATCGTTATCATTAATAATGTTAAATTTTTGAATCATTCTTTTAATAATTTTAAAAAAGGCCTTATTTCCAATTTCATACAATGCATTTTAAGCAATCTATATTAGATTTAAAATTGTATTTCAAATACATTTACATATGCTCTATTAACTATTTTTACCAGGTAAATATGGTCGATATGATCAACGTACATTTTAGCATTCCCTCTTTTTACAATGATATAACATTTCATCAGATGTAAACAATCTAAGTAAAGTGTACGAAGGATGCATATGAAATAAGGAGCACGTGATTGGAGGGTATGGATATGTCTTTCTTTGTGCAGATTAGACATTATCATAACGAAAATGACTCACACGCTCTTTTAATGTTTAAGAGAGCTATATATTATGCTACTTCCCAAGGCACATGAATTGACGTCATTTGATGCTCCATATGAATTTGATACATTATCATACGTTTCTTTATAATATTCTATAAATTCAATTACGTGTGACACATGTCAATTTCTATCGAAACAGTTTGTTCGTGCAATAGTTAGCAATATTTTCCTGTGTGTCAATTCAGTTGAACTAAAACTTTCTTTTTTTATAACGTATGAAAAAAAAAATGCCATGTCATGTTTGCTATACGGGATTACAGTAGATATTATAATAGCCATATGTATTTTTTTGGGGGGTCGACAGATATTTGATATTATAAGTACTAAATTATTCATTTGACTACGAAGATGCTCTCAACTACTGTGCGGTATCAGTAGTTGAGAGTAGTTGACTGTGCCTCAGTCGTGATCCAACACAAGTATGCGTTAACATTTCTAGGATGTCATAAGACAAGCTGCGTTTGTGATAAAACAATCTATTAACCCAGCATGCAAACATCACCTTGACGCAAGTCCCTCTGTTTAGCAAGAGAGAGTAATTACAATGCGCTTGATGTGTGTTTTCGCCTGTTTATTTAATCTAAAGACCTACAAATCTTATTCTTAGTAAAATTATAAAAATAGCAACAGTTGATACGTATACCATGGAAGGTGGGCATACTTAAGCGGCGACTTCATGTAAATTAGTCACGAACAGTTGTAGTGTGTGTTAATAGTTGTCTTTAACTATTTTGTAATGAAATATGGTGCATTCCATTTCAAAAATGACAGATGTATAAAAAAAAATGCAAGGGATATGCATTTTAATTGTCTTATTTAACCATAATAAACTGATGGTTGGCCCCGTGGTTGGCAAGAATGTCGTTCACGTTTTGCATAAACTTATTTGAGTGTGTCTACACACTATGATGGTTAAATGTTTTTGCTATAAATTAACATGCAAGGATTTTTTTAAATCAAAGCTCTGCACTTGTCACTTTGATTAAAGAAAGTATTAAAGATTCCCCCTGGAGTGGGGGAGGGGGCGATCTCACTATCTTAAGTGACATGGGTGTGCTCCGGTTTATGAACATTTGGGGCCATCCGGTACAAATTAGCGCACAAAAAAAAACAGGATTAAATAAGAAAACATGGGGGTCATTCAGTATCGGAACAATTTCAAAGAGAGCCATTGAGTACTAGTATTTGAACTTTCATGGTAACAAGCCGAAATAAAAAGGGAGTCATTGAGTACAAACCGATGAAATTAGACTAAGTGTCTCCCATAACCAGGATCTGGGTCTAATAGAACCACACGGAATAAGTCGAAATCAATGATTTATTGATTGCACATCTACAAGTACGTTCTACACAATTGAATAGTAACTAGGATGCTCAGTCACACGGACGTTGTGTTACATAACACCGATTTAAAAACGGCTATTCGGAGCAGTCCTCTTCGGAGGTAGATCCTTCGCAACCATAATGAAACTGCCTCCCCGGAGTGGTTCAATAATGTCATGCAGCTGTTGGTCAATTTCTGAAATTTACTCAACTTCGAATCGACAGCAATTGCTCAACTCTTTGAGTAAACATGTTTCCCGCTTTACTCAACAGTTGAGATGTTGAGCAATGTTTTGCTCAACTTTGTGCAGTGTACATGTGCCTTTGCTTATTTAGCCGTCATTTCGACAATTGCAAACACGAATCCTCAAGCATCATACAACTACTTGTTACCTTCCTGTGCTTGAAGATCTCCATTGAAATATTAACTTTCAAACGGAAGACTTTTCTTCAAGAAGGTTTCAGTGCTTCCAAAAATATCTAAAGTGGCTTGCACTATTTTGCCCTAATGTAAATTTCACCTAATCTGTCTACGGCAAAAGCTTGCGGGATGTATAAATTTAGAATACTGTTCATAGACAAATATGATATTAATGTATTTAATGTAATCCTTACTGCTTGCAGATTTTCAAAAAAAGCACTTATTTCTTCTTGAACAGAACAACTTTTATTTTTCTATTCGTTTCTAAAAATCAACAGTCTTAATATTCGGGTTTAAGGAATCAACACTGTTCAACGCAACGTTGTATTATTAATATTTTGAATAATTATTGATGTGCTTTGAATTGCGGAAGAGGACTTGCCTTGACTTATTCCTATAAGTCGTGCAAAGTTGGGACCACTTCAAAACTCAACCGGCGGTTACCCGTCCTTAACTACCGGTTTTGACCGGTTGATATTGTTCTGAACAATGACAACTGCCCAGAACCGGCGTTTGGGGATTTGAAGCGGCCCCTTAAACGCCATTCGCCTAGAATAAGTGTATATGATTGTGTTAATTTTAAAGATGAAGAAATGAAAAAAATGTGTATATGACATTCCTTATATCCTTATTGTTTATTTTATCTAAATATAGAGTATAAATATATATAATCATACATTTTTTTATTTAATTCGTTTGTCGCTGAAATATTACCGAAAATATCAACAGCACATTCAAATATTTTGTAAATATCAAAATTGTATTACATATAACATAAAAAATAAAATATGTGAAATAGATAATCATAATGCATCCTTCTACTGGTATCCGCCAGGTAAGTATAAAATGAAACAAAAGTGTGATGACGGGGTTAGCTGCCCGATACCCATGCGCATAGAAATGAACGATTTCAGTATTTTCGGATAAAGAAATCTTTTAAAGCAACTTCAAACATGCACAGACCAAGAGGAATTGCCTTTTTGTATTCTAATTTCCTTCTAGTAAAATACCACGTTAGCGAATTCACATCAATATGTATCTAAGACGGTCAATATAGAGGTGAACTCGCAACCTAATTATTGAGACAAATCCAGTTCGATGTCATGATGATAATAGTACTGTCTTTTATTAAATCATTACATGTATTAAAATCGACATTCTTAAAACCAAAGTTCTTAAAGATATAATGAAAAACATCATTATGCTTTTAACTATTGCATCACACAACGTCATATAACTCAAGTTCATTATCAAAACAATATAAGAACGACCTTCATGTCTGCGACATGCAATACAAAGTTTGTCATATTTTGATAAGAGTAACCTCAAAAAGATTGTTTTTTCCTTTGACCGCAGTCCTAACCGCCCTTACCTGTAACTACGGTAAGTAATTGATGAATGCAGTGTAAACAATTAGATGCTGTGAAGTAAATTCAACGTTACCTAAGAGACTGAAAGCAATAGAATAAGATCTACATGTTACATTTTACCCAAGGTTAATATATACATTATGGTTTTCAATGAACTTTCACTACTTTTCAACGTGATCTGACATAGGTATTCGTATATGAAAATGAATAATTCGCTCTTTCATCTTATTTCAGACATTCTTTGATTTTGTTCTTTTAAAAATAATTAATAATATTGGTTTACAATAACTACATAAAATTATTTAACGTGTGTTATATAGACAACATCTTCGATGTAAAACAATGGTTGCTTTACTTTTATATTTCCATTGTTCTTGATCTAAGTTGAGATGTACACCTGTAAATCAAATGACTTAATGACTACATTAAGGAAAAAGTGTAATATGTTTATCTTTATATATCAAATATAAAAAAGTTGTTGTAAATGGATATAGAGTTGGTATAAACAGGGGCGAGGACATGGGGTGGGTGTTGGTGGGCAGGGTGGCAATTGCCCAAAATGATGTTTAGAAAATATAAGAATTAAAAGACAAGATGGTGATACTAAAATTTACCATTTTTTGAAGAAAAATTGATAGAAAAATATGAAAATAAATCTGACAGTTAACATCTAATTCAAGATAAAATTTAAATGCAAACCGACATAGAGGACCTACATTTCTTGTAATAGTCCATTTTGTCGATAAATTAATAAATGAACCCACCAAACAGCAGTGGATAAAAAAGAAAGCAAAACGAAAGAGATATAAAGGAAATAATAAACATATTCTTAAAGTCATCAAAAATGTAACTTTGTATAAAATGTTTGTTTAAAAAATTAAAGTTAGATCGTTGAAACTTGTTTGTGGGCTTCGGATACCCATTTTGTATTGCTTGTCAGGTATCAAAAACTCCATCAAAGATATGGGTGTACCTTTTGGGCTTCAAATGTCGATTGTCCCTCCTAACAACAAACCTTGGCGCCGCCCCTTATATCTTTCATGCAATTGTGTGACCGGTTGAATACGCATTATTACCAACGTGGTGAGTGTCACCACCAATATTATTTTACACAAACAGCTAACAAGTCGGTCGTATATACATTTAACTGGACAGCGATTTCTGTGACTTAAACGAAGTCCAGTTCAAATTGTAAACAGATATTGATCACGTATTTTTAACAATCTTTAAAGTTTAAAAGCTTTAACCAATAATTTAAAGGTAAGCCCTGTAACCAAATCATAGTTTATTGTTGTTTAAATTGTTTCAGTGTTTTGCTTTTAGGAAAATAAGAGTGTAGTGTGACTTAATGAATCACCTTATAGGTTTCACTTAATCAATCATTTATTTTTACAGTTTGATGATTGAATACCTTAAAACCAGAACATGAATATGTGCTGATCACGTCCAGATTTTACTTCTTGCGATTTCATGTCCACATTGAAACACACTTCCGTCTTTATGGAGCACTCACTTGAGTACATTTCAGAAATACAATTACTTGAGTAGCGTTTAGTGAAAGTACCGTGTTGTTACAAAAAGTAGGTCAATATCACCTTGTTAAGAAACAGGTTAACAAGTGTAACAGATATCATTGAAAGGGTTGAGAAACCCGAGTCAAAATATTAGTAGCATTTTGTATCAATGCATTTACATTTCCACGGGATATACATGTATAAATATTTTCAATCCTAAAATCCAAACCAGCTAACAAGTCGGTCGTATAGACATTTAACTGGACAGCAATTATTATGGCTTAAAGGATGTCCAGTCAAAATTGTAAACAGATATTGATAACATATTTTAAACAAACTTGAGTTAAAAAACTTTAAAAATAATTTTAAGAGTGACCAAATCATAGTTTATTGTTGTTTAAATTGTTTCAGGGATTTGCTTTTAGGAAAATAATAGTGCAGTGTGACTTTTGAATATGTGCTGATCACGTCCAGATTTTACTTCATGCGATTTAATGTCCACATTGAAACACATTTCCGTATTTATGGAGTATTCACTTGAGTATATTTAAGAATTACAATTACTTGAGTCGCGTTTCTTGAACGTATCGTGTTATTACGAAGAAAAGAAAAAGAAAGTTAAAGAAACAGGTTTACAAGTGTAACAGATGTCATTGAAAGGGCTGAATCAACATATTAGTAGTATCTTGTACCGATGCATTTACATTGCAACGGGATATACATGTATAATCAGTAAAATCTCTCAAACATTTTATGGTATTGGTTAATTCATGCAAACAAACCAAACTAGCATATAAACATTGCATATTGAAATGCTTAAAACTCGTCATTAAACGCTGATATATCCGAAACATTTGTTTGGATTTTTAAAGGTCTACAATCACTAGGCCTTCAATATTACAAAATACGAAAGAAATAACCTGCAGGAATTTGCATTGTTGGTTTTTTTTTTTTAAGTCTGTATTGTTAACATATTACACCATAATGTCTATGTGACGATGCCTTTTTTATTATCACCCAAAAAAACACCTTGTTTACAAAGGCAAACATTATGAGTGAATTCTTAGCTTCTAATACTTTATAAAATCGCTTTTACATCTGTATGTTCTTTATCATAATTATGGTTTCCTTGATTTTACCAATTTCATTAAATAAATTGTATAAATCATACATGCGTTGTTGTCATAAGAAATAAATCATTTTACGGATACACTTTTTTCTATATGCGGCAAGCACTATTCCATTAAATCAGATAAGAATCAAAAACAGGTAAAAGTAAAATTATATAAAGAAGCTAATCCTTAAGAAGTACTTACAACAAATATTCCTGAAATACTCTTTTTCCCTAGATTCCTATCTACTTTAAAAAATGTGTGATGCATAAGTTTGGTTACTGGATGTCATATGCAATTTTTTTAATTACAAGAAAATCTCTTTACACGTAGAAGATATCTCATCCCCCCCCCCCCCATTCATGCCCAAGGTATGTGCATTGAGGTAAAGGCAGTGAATCTTCTGAAGAGATTTAGTTTGACACCTCAATTAGCTTCATTTGATGTTCGGATCAGGTTCTATATTTTTCTTTTGAAAAGTTGACCTTCACAGCTAATTAATTATGCAAATTAGCTCAATGATATGCAAACATGTTTGCGCATGTAATTTGTTCATATGCTACTTATATGGGCAAAGTATGAAATATGTGTGATATTTTTTAATTAAAGTTAAAATCCATGATGTAATACCTTAAGTTACACCGAGCAATTGACTACAAAGTGAGAAAAATGGCTAAAACATGAATCCATAGATCATGTGGCCAAAATGTATAACATGTAAAAGGAAAATGTATTGCTAAAAGCAAAATACTTTTTTACAGTCTAAGTCATTTTCCCGTTATTGTTTCATATATAATTTAGCGGTGCGATGTTCAAGAATTATATGCTTCACTTTGAAGTTGTCAGTTACAATTTATTTAAAAAATCAAGAACTTAATGACTTCTGTATAACGGAATTATATATACTGCCACAAGATAAGAACAAACATTTTTCAGATTAACCATTTTCATGTCTTTTGTTTCAGATGACATAGCTATTCCCTTACTGTACAACAACCCAACAGTTGAAAACCGTCAAACATTCATCATGTTCATCGAATTACATGGAATTATATTCCAAGAGCTTCTAAGAGAAATATTAACTAGACTTGTATACATTTTGGGTCTCCAAAGGTCATTTACTATCAAGGGGGCAGTAACTTTTAGGAGAAATGATCCCAAAACGCATTAAATTTATACTAAGGTTAATGACAAGAAATGTTTTTAATAAATACTAAGTTAAGATAATACATAAGTTGATTATATCCATTCAAATTCATAGGGGGTGACAATACTTTGTGCACATCCTATAGATTTCTTGGAGGGGGTATTTTTACACCGGCATATCACACAACCTAAAACCACCTTACCTAAAAAAAAAGTTCAGCACCTGATTATGTCAGTCCAAGAGTACAGATATACCTGTAAACAATTAGAATTTTGTGAACATTGCTATTCTTAAAAAAATGGGGGAAAAGACATTTGTTTTGTGCTCATGAGACACTTGAATATTTTGTATCTGTGTCCTATGAAATATTAATTAAAATTCATTTATACTGATCGCCTCCACTGCGAATAACAATCTCCCATCAAGTACACGAATAGCAATGTATGACACTTTTTCATCATTATATTTGTATAATGTTTCCTACCTTTTTATTCTGTATGATATTCATGTTATAAAATAGCTCATTTGTGAGTTAAGGATAATACATATCAATTTTAAGTTAATTCGTCAAGGTATGCTATAAACAAGATATCAAATATACATACATGTATACATGATATTTTTGGAATTTCTAAGAATTTTAAAATAACAATGTTTATAGGTTAGTAAATGCGCATTTCATACGCGAGTGAAATTAGACAAAATCAATGCACGCGTGGTCAATTTTGATGGGTCCAATTCACGAAGCCCATAGGGCCGAGTGCATTGGACAGCAATCAAAATTTACCACAAATGCATTGATGTTGTCTCATTTTACGAGCATTATGGAATGTAAATGTATAATTAATCTAATTCATACAAGACAGAAAAATAATATTGTATCTTTTCTGAAAAG
Organism: Ophiothrix spiculata; assembly: GCA_000969725.1. Lineage (NCBI taxonomy): Eukaryota > Metazoa > Echinodermata > Ophiuroidea > Amphilepidida > Ophiotrichidae > Ophiothrix > Ophiothrix spiculata. The sequence goes on along the minus strand of JXSR01S075569.1, from coordinate 135,322 downwards.
AAATAAGGCCTTTAATATGACCATCAAAATCCGAAACTTCTCTAAATAATCACCCGACAAAAACATTGAAACATTCGTACGCACTAAACGCCCGCCACGCAAACCGGAACGCAACAAGTGCAGTGCATTGTGAAGATCCACTGCACTCCGCGTACTTTGTATTCTTGCGTTCTGATTGGCTAAGTGACACGCGGAGCACACGCGGAGTGTATGAATAAAATACACATGTGACCGTCCAGCTCAAAACAGCAGTAAATGCCAGCTCTTGTCAGTTTCATTTTTTTAAATATTTGCAAAGACCATGCTTTAAGAATAAAAATGACACCTTAATGAACTTCGTACGATTTCCAGAAGTCAAGTTATGGTCTGTCAAAGGTTGTCAGGGAGTAAAACGTATAACTGAGATAAACGCGTTCAAAGCTCAGTAAGCCCTCTATTTTCTGTCGATCGTCTTAAGAATATGCAGATTTATTTCACATTTCCTATCATTTTTTTGAAGTGAAACTTTGCTGGTATTTAGTAGTAAGCACTAAGATTGTAAATCTGTCAAAAAATAAATTTCGGCAAATTACGACCTTGACATGTATTTTCACCTGTAGCGCAAAATGATGCTTCTGGCATTTACTGCTCATACGGACTGGAAGGTCACATATAGTCAGTTCAAATCACATGTATATTTCCGTAATCATCATATAATAACAAAACATTAATCTTACTAAATAAATATACCTTGGAGGAGAACGTCGAAATGCCAATTAGGCCAGAAGTGACGTTCCCCTTTTTACACTGTTCGTATGAAGTGATCGTACGAAGTATTGTGACCATAGTTTAACTTTGCAACGATGGCCTTGATACTGTAATAACTCACGACTTTCAACAGGCGCGATTCGAGTTATTGATTGCCTTAAATTTCCATAAGTAAATACTTCAAATAGACAGTAGTGTGTTTCTAAGTGGGAATTCTATCACAGGAAGTAGACTTAGGACGTGATCTGTAAATACGGTATCCCAAGTACCAATCTGTTGTTTTATAGCATCCACATAGCGACCTATCTCACTGTATCATTTCAAGACATTCAACTGCATCTACCACATAGAAAGCCATCATGAGGTTAACTCGATTTTGTGTAGTGCACATGATTAGTGATGCACAATTTACTGTTATTATAAATTGATCAAATTTTGCTAATGATTAAAGGGAAAAATCAAAAATTAAAAATTAAAATGAAGTGATTTTTGAAAACAAATACAAGGCTTTTTACTTTATTTACCTTAACTTGAAAGCATAAGCGTTTTCAAGTGGATATAATGATTTGTTTGAAATTCACAAAAAAAGTAGCAATGGCTTATAACTGATTAAGCAAAGTACAAAAATATAGTTAAGAGGCCTCATAATTCTCATTCAAGTCCACCATCATGCATTATTTATTTAACGATGACCTTGGCATTTTTATTCGATCATTCTTTTATTTAATTTAAATTCAAAATCTATCTATATATAAGATTCATGGATTATTTTGCTAATTTTAAGCGTTATGCATCCAATAACATTGAATCATGCATAATAAGTCAATCACTATACACTTTTAAAATGTCGCCTATTACGTCGTTCAATATCCTCTAATAGATTCATTTAATGTCAAAATACTAAGTCATGCTTGGACCCTTCCCTATCCAACGACACCAAAAGTAACAAAATCGGCCAAGGCGTTACGTAATTTAGACGTCATAAAGTACTTTCGGATTGGAAAATCAGGCAACAGGCAAAATTGCATTTGGGCAAAAATGGCCACCAAAATGAAACTTTTGCTATAAAAGTTCTAAATAACGAATTTTCGTGCGGTTGTTTGCTAATTAAGATGGGAAATGATGATTCTAACATGTTTTGTAAGCTTCAGTCTTATAGCGTGCATACATTTTTCAAAATGGCGACTTAAACATTTCCGGGATTTCCTACACCCCAACTTTGATGGCATACCCTAACCCCACCTCACGTGGTACCCCCTAGTTTTTTCATCAAAATGACCGCAAAAGATGTTAAAGAGATTACCCAAATGCCTGGGGCCGGTTTCTTTTGCGTCTTTATAAAGCGGGGAAAAAACCCTTAAGGGGGGGGGGGGCCCTTCGGGTAATAAGGGTTAATAATTTCATGGGTCTTATTTCCAATTCCATAATTAGATTTAAAGTTGTATTTAAAATAAATAAACATATGCTTTATTAATTGCTTTTACCGGGTTACAATGATCGATATGATCAACGTAAATTTTAGCATCAAGTAAATTCTATGAATGATGTATATGAAATAAGAAGCACGTGATTGGAGGGTATGGATATGTCTATCTTTGTGCAGATTAGACATTATTATAACGACAATGACTCACACTCTCTTTTAATGTTTAAGACAGCTATATAATATGATACTTCCCAGGGCATATGAATTGACGTCATTTTGATGCTCTATGTGAATTTGATTCATTATTATACGTTTCTTTATAATATTAATTTACGTGCGACACATGTCTATCAGAAACAGTTTTTTCATGAACAGTAAGTAACATTTCCATGTGTGTTAATCCAGTTGATTTAACATTGTTTTAAATAACATACGAACAATAAAAAATGCCATGTCATGTTTGCTTTATTTTTTTGGTCGACGGATATTTGATATTATAAATACTGCAAAGAGACTCTCAACTACTCTGCGGTATCTGTAGCTTAAAGTTTAAAATATGATTGTGCCTTAGTCGTGATCAATCAATTTCTAGGATGACATAAGACAAGCTGCGTTTGTGATAGGACAATCTGTTAACGCAGCATGCAAGTATCACCTTGACGCAAGTCTCTCTGTTTAGCAATATAGAGTAATTATAATGCACCTGATGTGTGTTTTTGCCTGTTTATTTAAACTAAAGACCTTCAAATCTTATTCTTAGTAATATTATAAAAATAGCAACAGTTGATACGTATACCATGGAAGGTGGGCATACTTCAGCGGCGACTACATGTAAATTAGTCACGAACAGTTGTAATGTTTGTTAATAATTGTCCTTAACTATTATGTAATGAAATATTGTGTATTCTTTTTCTAAAATGACAGATGTATAAACAAAATTAAATGCAAGTGATATGCGTTTTAATTGTCTTATTTAACCATTAGAAACTGATGGTTGGCAAGAATGTGGTTCACGTTTTGCATTAAGGGCACAGTTAACCCCTCATTTTCTGAAATATTTCA
>JXSR01S075569.1:95306-106276 GCA_000969725.1 Ophiothrix spiculata | reverse complement strand
GCTCATGAGACACTTGAATATTTTGAATCTGTGTCCTATGAAATATTAATTTAAATTAATTTATACTGATCGCCTTCACTGAAGATCTTTCAGTGGTGATGATATGGAGTCAAATTTTCAGCGTTTTATGATAAGACGAGCTGCTGTTCGCTGGACACACTGAAGTTTTCTCTGGAGTTTGAGACTTATCCCAATTAAAAGACTAGCACAATTATAGTGAATCTGTCAAAAAATCAATGTCGGCAAATAACACCTTAACAAATTCACGGCTCCTTTAGATTGGACGGACACATTTATCCATTCACTTAGTTATCACATTAATTAATTAAACAAATCCATCACTCTGTAAAAATAATTAAGTAACACGCTCCTGTTTAATTCAATTTGTCAGCATTTATCAAACTGTCAATTTCTTACAAAATGAGAGAACGTTGTTTTTTTACATTTGTAATTTATTCCATTTGAACGGAATTGCGTCTATTTCAAATCATGACTATATAAACATTAAAAGACCAGAAAAGCAATGTCTTTACACTGTAAATTACAGACAACACGCAACATTAGTTTAACGCTTTATTCTGTTTAAGTCTATGGAAGGCGGACCTAGATTTCTTGGAATGTGTATTTTATCACACGAGCTAATACCACTTTACCTAAACAAAATATAAACATAACCTAACAAAAACTAAATTCAGCACATGATTATGTCAAAGACCACTACCTGTAAACAATTGAAATTTTGTGAACATTGCTATTCTTAAAACAAAGTTAAAGAAAACATTTGTTTTGCGCTCATGAGACACTTGAATATTTTGAATCTGTGTCCTATGAAATATTAATTTAAATTAATTTATACTGATCGCCTTCACTGCGAGTACCAGTATCCCATCAAGTACACGATTAGCAATGCATGACCCTTTTTCATCATTATATTTGTATAATTGTTCCTACTTTTTATTCTGTACCGTATGATATTCATGTTACAAAACGGCTTATTTGGTGTAAAAAGTACGAGTTAAGGATGGTACATACTAATTACTGTACCAATACACGGCGTATTATATTTAATCTAAGTCGGTACTTCTACCATGCGAGATGTATAAAAGGTGCACATCAGCAGAAATTTTGCTCAATGCAATGATTGCGTAAAACTTAATTACATTCGACAACTATGCACGTCATTATTATATAATGTTTCTACCCTTAACCGCATGACGATAACTTTAGCTGACTTATTAAGGAGGCATAGAAACACCCAGTTTTTAAAGACATGTTATTCATTGAAGTATTGGTTTACAATCCTGCAGGGGATAATTAAATAGAGCGATTTCCTTTGAAGAAGAATCTCTTGTATTTATTGAATTTCATCCGCGATTCCTAATATTTTAATAGAGATGCGGCCATTGAATAATATGTTGTCAAAATAAAAGAGTGTACGTATTTTGTCTTTAAATGAAGCTTGGTTAAGGGAGTCTGCCTTCAAGTGATTCAAAGTTATTCTTCTTGACACTTAATATGGTATAAGTCAAGCACATTTGGAAACATACGGAATTTGACACATTTTGACACTACATCTTGAAATGAAATTATGGTATATATATAGCTCCTCTTTTTTAAATTGATAATGACATGTTTTCCTTCCAAACATTTCGAAGGCATTCATTGTTTACCGATATATTATCTGTGCTCAGTTCTAATTTAGCTTGATCTGCTAAGAATTTCGAAAACATTGACCACGCCAAAATGAGCTTTTGACATGCATGTCATAATACAAAGATTTGATATAAAATAATTCATTTAAATAAACATACATCTGTCGGTTAAATTTACCTAAAAGAATTCCACTCATTGTACACCTAAATTCAATTTAGAAGGCATTACCGACGCTTACTCCGTGCGCCATGCGTATTTTTCAAGTTTATTGGTCAAGGTACGTATGCTATAAACAAAATATCAAATGTACATAAATATGATATTTTTGTTAACTCTAACAATGTTAAAATATACAGTTACTTTTCAATTTCAAATGTGTTAAATAATCAACTTCGTACGATGAAGAAACTAAATTCCTCGTGACAATTTGTTACAGACGCAATTCGTTTTATTGAAGAGTATGCACTAAATTACAAGTATGGTACATGAGTCAACTCCGGTCAACACACATAGTTCTTTCAACTGCGTATCATATGTCAAAAATGAATGTTTATCAGCCAAAGCTCATTTGAACATGTATTTATTACAATTGGTAGTACGGCGCTCTTACGAACGGTTACGATTTAGCGTAAAGCGTCTAGGAAATTTTTGTCTCATTTGCTCGCTTATGATTACTGTGCTTATAAAACCCAACTAAAAGAGACGTTTGCAGCACTTCAACCTGCTGTAAATTCCTTACACGGCTCCCATTAAGCTCTAGAGCCTATTTTTGAGAACCTTATAGACAAGTCATATTTTCACAATTATAACATGCTGTAGGCATTTTATGTTAAAAGTAATTAAACAAATGTTCTTAGATAATTCAGGGGTGCTAAATCCAAAAATGCTGTTTAACCAGTTCAGCGACCATGACTTGACCTTGAAAATTGCAAAAAATAATGACTGCCATTTTAACTGGATTTCCACTAATATGTGACCTATAAACAACTTGGAAGGTTATAAATAGTGACAACACACATAATTATGGAAGGACTTCAAAACTACTGTTCACCTACACATGATTTAAGACCTTGACATTTTGCAAAATGGCTGCCATTTTGATCAAACTATCGGTCAACGTCATTAATTACCACAGGAAGTATTATAATTCAAAATATCTATGTTTTTGTCTGTTGAACAACACTTTAAATCTTTTTTCCACCAATTAATTGCCAGGTTTATACTGTTTTTGTTACTATTAACGTCATGTATGCAAGTTAATTTTCAATTAGCTGTTTTTGGATATTTTTCATACAACAACTATAGGCATAAGAATTGGAATTAACCGGCGGTTTTCATTTATATCAAACGTCATAACCCCTAACGTATATTAAAATCTTAGCAAAACCATAGCTATTTTGCTAAAGGTATTCATGAAAAATGTCCCATATCGCTATACTTTATAGAACCCGCTAGATTTTATTTTTAGATTGCCATAAACATTACCTTGAAAGTTATATAAGAATAAATACATTAGGTAAAATAGTTTACCGGCGCTTTTATTTTGTGTGCCTTTGCCATGTGAATTATCTGTTGAAACACCCCTATTCTGAAAAATAATTAATTCTAATCTCAACTTAGTAGCTGTGTGAGCATATGTCAATCAAGTGTTATATAGGGGAATCAAAGTTTAAAACATTTGTTCATAGCTTATGCAGTGCCCTTCACAGCTTATGCAGTGCCCTTCACATGTGAGACAAATGTAAGGGTAGTTTTCATAATACTCACATTTTTAAAACCAGTATTTACTAAATTCTAATGGTTTACAGACGTAGTTTGGCAAATAATCCCGATTTTTAAAGTTGCAATATAATAGTCATAACACCATCAAAACATTGTTTGTATGAAGTACTGTGACCATAGTCTTGATTTGCATCGATGACTTTGAATTTGTAAGAACTAATGACCTTCGATAGTTGCGATTCAGGCAATTTCTTTAAATCCCTACAAGTAAATACTTGGAATAGACAAAAATGTTTTTTGTTAGTGGGAATTCAACCGAAGAAAGATTAAGGATGTGATCTGTTATACATCCTAAGTACCAATCTATAAATTAAGGCATCCACACAGAGCCATAACTTATTATAGTTTTTACAAGGGATTTAACTACATCTACACATACTACACTGACATTATAAAAGCTTCTTTTTTTCAATGCACCTTATTCATGTATTAGCGTAGCTCTTGCTCAAAGCTTTCCACTACCCTCTGCAGAGAATCAAAAGTGTGCTGAAAAGACAGCTCTTGAATACACACATCTAGTTTGTTGAAATCCTGACGAAGCTTGGTGGCTCTCAAAATACTGCATACAGAGAATAATTAGAGAATAACTACTGAGAACTAAATCCTGTTTCTCAATTCACAGCAGGGGCTACCTGGCTCACACTTATGCCAAGCACCCTGAAGCACTTTGTACAAACTCATTAGCAAAAGTTAAATTTCTAAATTTGTTCAAATTTTGTGGTGTATATATTTTCACTATAAAGATTAAACTCCAAATGTGACAAATTGAAGTATATAATTTATTTGATATTGGCCTACAGTCACAGTGACTTACTTATAGGTCAATAATTACACAAAGCAATCAGATATGATAACTTTATGAACAACACTTTCAGTAGTGAATTAGCATTGCTTGACTAAAATAAAAAGACCTAAACTTGAAGCTTGGGGGTAAATGTGCTATTGGTGTGATTATAGAGACAAATCGGTTTAGATTGTGGTCAGATAAGTAATTCATTTGGGAGTGATCAAATCTCAATCCTGTCTACTAGTTCCCTTCGCCCAGCCAGCGCGCTACGCGCGCTGGCTGGGCTCATTGCTGGGTCCGTGGGAGGGGCGATCTGTGGGAACGGTACTAGTTATAGTATTAGCGAAGCATAACGACCTTATAAAATGATCATTTTTGCTTAGTGATTAAAAGGAAAAAAAAAAAACATTTTAAAGTAAAGTGATTGTATACAAGACTATTTACCAATTTTGGCTTAAAGTTAAAAACATAAGCGTTAAGACATTTGATATAATAATCAACTTAATTACCTTTAAACAAAATAATAAAAAATATCAATGGCTTAGCAAATTTCAAAAAAAAAAAATAGTTCAGAGGGTTTACATTTATTAAATATCTCCAGTCAAGTCCAACATCCCGCATTAGTTATATAACTCAGTAGTGTTGGTATTGAGAAGTCCCATTCATGCAAATGAGCCAAGTGAATACAATGGTATGCTTTGTCGCATATCTAGCAGAGTACTCAACAATGGAATAAAGTATGGCACGCCTCGCATGACAAAACTATGTCGAGTTGTCTCTCTATTCACTATCGAAGTGATTACGTAAGATCAGCCAAGGCCGGCAATCGCCACAGCAACTGGATCACGCTTTGCTAAACATGGCAACTATACAAAGCTCAACAGTGCAGTCGAACTGTGTTGTTACACTGTTGCATTTATGAATGAATACAATCAGACAGAACAAGGTCGTTTTATGATCCTGATGGGTTATATTTTTGTAAGCTTTTTTTTTTAAATATATCTAAATTATTATGATATTCACTTTCATACCTCAGCCCAACCCCTGTTTTTGGTTATTGAGTTAGTTCATTTTTTTTTTAAATGTGTAGGCCTACAAGTAAACCAAATAACCTAAACATCAAACTATGTATATGAACATTTGACATTCATACATGCCTATACCATTAGTAAAATAAATAAATAAATAGGCCTAAATAAATAAATAAAAAAAGCGAGCAAGTAAATAATCAGTAAGCAAGTAAATAAAATAAATAAAATAAATACATGAATATAAATGAAATAAATAAATAAATAAACAAATAAAGATACATTTGGCCTATTAATTTAAATAATTAGACAATAAATTAATGAAAAAGCAAGCAAATCAATCAAATATAAATTTGAATGAATAAATAAGTAAAGCAAGCAGGTAAATATTTAAATAGATAAATTAATTAATCAATTATTTTGGACATATAAATAAAAGGATCAAAATTCAGAAGCAAAAATTATATTGATGTGATGTATTAAGTAATCAATCATGTTATTTGTTCACATAAATTGATGCTATAAAAAGAAATGAAAAATATAAAACGTAAATAATACACAGACAACTATAAATAGCTAGACAAGAAAGCTAAGTCTATGTATTGTTTGTTCCTATTGGTGAATAAACGGCCTCACTGACAAATTCAACCAATCGTAACAGGCTTAACAAACGAACCATTACATCACCAGAAGCACGTGGGTTGTTAAATTAGTGACGTGTGGAAAACAGACAGTGCTGGAAACCTACACATTACTTCCTCGTTTTCTCTGTTTTGTTTACAATTTTCTTGTCATTATTAAGAGAAAACCTTACCAAAATAAGGAAAATGAGTGATGAATATGCCATTTCCAATCATTCTACATTATATTTATGGTAGTTAGATAGCTAACTTCTTGCAAAAAGATGATATTTTTGCTGAAATACTTCGGTGTCATCATGGCAATATTACTGTTAGCTATATGCATGGATCGGTTGTTATGCAGTAGCTTGATCCATCACTAGGATAAAGTTGGTGACCTCGGCTTGTGTTGCGTAACACTTCGATAGTGAATATGCCGAGTTTTCCTCTCTATATGTTGAGATTACCCCTCTATTGGTCGAGTTTTCCTGTCTATTGGCCTACTACCTATATGGTGAGAAAAAGAAAATGTTGGCGAGAAAAAAATGTTGGTGAAAAAAAAATGCTGGTGAGAAAAAAAATGTTGGCGAAAAAAAAAATGTTGGCGAGAAAAAATATGTTGGGGATGACTCACATGTCAATATCATTCGTACACAATGTTATAGAGAAATATCATTCGTCAAATTAGACGCCGGCGTATATATCTTCACTTTATCGTTGTACACCTCTGAATTATGTGGTTAAGACTGTCAAGAAGGTATTCTATACACAATGTATTTTTGACATTTTATACGTCAAACTATACGCCGCTTATATATTTTCACTTTATCGTTGTACACCTCTGGATTATGTGGTTAAGACTGTCAAGAAGGTATTTCTATACACAATGTATTTTTGACATTTTATACGTCAAACTATACGCCGCCGTATAAACAAGTGGTAAGAATAGGCGGTGAACTCTCAACACATTGTATATGCTTTAATGTTTCTAACGTAACACAATGTAAATTTGAAAATGCATACGCAAGACTATATTTGACGTATATTTTGGCGTAAATAACAAGAACATTGATTGATCACCATCATATTTTTCTAGCCAATATTTTTTTCTCGCCAACATTTTTTTCTCACCAACATTTTTTTCTCACCAACATTTTTTTCTCGCCCACTTTTTTTTTCTCACAAACATATAGAGTGGAAAACTCGACATAGTTTTGTCATGCGAGGCGTGCCATAATAAAGGTCATAATCCTCACTTGCATTGAAGGGACTTCTCAATACCACAATTACCTTTAATTCTGACCTTGTCACTTTTAATAAATGTGATCCCTAATTAGGTGTTATCTGTAATTTTATACGATCTGTTGTAAGCATTTTACATTATATTTTAAATTGCAACCAATATGTAAACATATGTTTTATTAAAATAAAGTACGATCAATTACGTTTTAATAATCACAACGTTGAATCACCTTATTCATGATTTTTACTCCACTATGGATTTGATAATGATACATTATGTTCATTTTGATTTATAAAGGCAAATGTCTACTCAATTTGGCTAAAATGATTCCGTCTTTAAACACCCCTTTATGGGAAAAGCTATCATAAAGCATGTGGTCAAAGTTATGCTAAAACAATACCATAATTATACATGATTATGATATTCCTTGACATTGTATCAAACAACTGTTTTATTTCTTTATCATGACACTCATACGAAAGAGGTTTAGAAGAGAAACAGATCAATGGTCACAATTTCACCAGAAAGTTTTCTCATCAATAGCTATTCACAAATAGTCATATTGGTGTAATACTATAGCTAACTTGAATTATTGTAAGAATAATAGCACGTAGGATAAAAAAACATAGTCGGCCTTCAAACAAAATTTTCGCTACCAAACATTTGGTCGTGACGTCAAAATAACGATCGACTTCAAACAAAATAACTTCAACACCGAGTTGAGACCAAATTTTACTTCGCGCTAAATTGCACATGTGTTGAATTGCCATATTCATTGACTCAAATGTTTGTTACCGGATTATCCTTTAAATTCGATCGCAAACATTTGGTGACGTTACGACCAAATTTTTGGTAGTGAAAATTGTGTTTGAAGGCCTAGTATGTTTTGACCTTTACTGGGTAAAGTTTAAAGGCTTGATAATTTGGCGTCATGTTTAAGATGGACAGTCTCAAATAAGGTAAGTAGTTAGGACTATTTTACAGATTATTCCTGAAAAAAAAAACACGAAAAATCAAACATGAAACATAAAACATCCACTCAATCAAACAATCAAACAAAAACAAAACACGATTTTGTATACTCTTATACATGTGGGATGATATCAGTTCTAAGATAAATTTAGACAACCAGAAATTTATTTACTCGGAGGTTCATATATTCCCGTATGTAAACACATCTTTCATTGGCAAAGCTATCATTAAACATGTGCTCTAAGTTAATCTAAAAAATATATCAAATGTAAATGTTGTTGGAAATTCTGACTATTTATCTAACTTATACGACATAGTTTTAGAAATGAAAAAGATCATTGGTCACGATTTCACCATGCAGAAACGTTCAATTTCACCTAAAATAGATTTCCGCAAATATGCATATTGGTGTCACAATAGCTAACGGAATAATTACAAAGCTTTTTATGTCTCCATATTTCAGCTTTTCCTGTTCTAATTTTCGTCATCGGTTACCGTAATATTACATTTTATCCGATCTATACAAACTAACTAAATACTATAAAGAATGAACATGCAATAAAAACACGTGTTTTGAGGGTATGGATATGTCTCTCTCTTTGTAAATTAGACATTTTCAGAATGACAATGATTCACACTCTCTTTTAAACTTTAAGACAGCTATGTAATATGCTACTTCCCAAGGCACATGAATTGACGTCATGTGATGCTCTGTATGAATTTGATACATTATTATACGTTTCTTTATTATTTCGTATCAATTCATTTACGTGCGACTCATGTCAATTCCTGTCTGAAGCATTATTTCATGAAACAGTTAGCAGCATTTTTCCTGTGTCAATTTAGTTGAACTATAACGTATAAGCAATTAAAAATACCAAATCATGATAGCTATTTGGCAATACATGGTGTATCAAAACAAGTTTACAGTAATGTGACTCTATTTCAAAAAGTATAAAACATTGATGGACATCAAACTAAGTGATAGTTGTAAATCATTACTGATGCCACAACAATGATGGATTTCAGAAAAACAAGGAATGTTGTTTTCTTTTCTGTGGCATTATACATGAATTGTGACAACAATCGGAGACAACGGTCAAATATTTAAAGTTCACCTAACACTTTTAAGTGTAAAAAAATGACAATATAAGACTGAAATGGACAGGATTTAGCTTCAAAACGTCATAAGGTATTCGTTTCATCGTATTTGATCTTATTTTTAGCTAAACAATACACCTTCAGTCAAAATAGCAAGTTTGGACCCATGCAATCTTTACACAATGAATTCATTTATAATTTACAAAATTGACCATAATTTTTGTATCGGTAGTGGCACATCGGGCATTTCTTCTTTTCATGGAAAAACAATGATCTATTTTACTTTATAATGAAAAAACAAATTGTAACACAAATGTATTATATTTTTTTGAAATTGAGGCACATTGATAACTTAAAGCTTGTTTTTGATACACCCTGTACAGTAGACATATTATCTTGGTCTATTTATCGACGGATATTTGATATTATAAGTACTAAACAATTCATTTGACTACGAAGACGCTCTTAACTACTAATATGCGGTATCAGTTACTTGAGAGTTTAAATTATTGCGCCTCAGTCGTGATCCAACACATTTCTAGGATGTCATAAGACAAGCTGCGTTTGTAATGAAACAATCTATTAACCCAGCATGCAACTGTCACCTTTACGCAAGTCACTCTACTGTTTTCACCGCTGTTGGATCACGATTAAATAGTGTTCATTTATTGCAAAATGCACATTATTGATGGCCCTTTTTATATAAATCAAATTTCCGGGTATTAACCCTCGTCTACCCACGGGGTGGGGATGTTTTTAAAACCTCTCCATAGTTTTTTCGCCGCTGCATAAACACTTAAAAACAACCGACTTATGACTGCCAAGAATGTGGTTCACGTTTTACTTAAACTTACGAGTTGCCTACGCCATTTTTTGATCACCATGAAATAGTGTTCATTTATAGACAAAGGCGCTTTTTATAAAAAATAAATTTCCCTGTTTTAAGAATCTATGAGTCTTATATTTTACAATTGACACATGGATAAGGTCAAGAAGACCAAAAATATATTTTATGCATGATAATTCACATACTGAATATTTAATTTATGCAATATGCATATAGTTATTTTTTTTAAATGAATAGAGCCACCAAAAGTGAAATCGAAAAATATGAACTGGAAATGATGCATTTTGATCTAAAATGAAATTTTTTTTGAAAAAAAAAAACACGTGAAACTGATGTGTAAGTAATCATTTGACAGTTAAGATCTAATCCCACAACTAATCTAACATTTACGGACCTGTATTGTTATCAAACAAATTAATAAATGAACCCATCAAGCAGCAGTGTCTACACACTATCACAGTTAAAAATATTAATTTTAAAAGTTGTTGATGATAAGGTGTTTATTCCATTTTTTTTTTCAGTCATAGTTAGTCTAAGTTTGAATTTTTCATGTTTTTTAGAAAGATATGACTTTAAATTCGAACTCATATATTGTTTTTATTGTTTTTAAGTCGGTTTGACCAAGCCAAGTACTATGAACATTGTTGACATAAAGAAACTTGATATTAAATGCACATTCATTTGGAAATTTCAACAATGTTAATTTAACCTTTTTTCTAGTTCTTTAGAATCTTGAACCTCAAATAGTGATATTATCAAATGCATGTCAGTATTGTTGCCATTATATATACATTTATCACTCAGTAGATAAATATACAACAATTTCATTGGCTAATAACTGAAAAGGATATTTCCGTATCGTATCATAACTTTAGAGTTCTATATGATACGAAATCCTCTATGTGATACGAAAACTCGTATCATACAGCTCTTTCAC
>JXSR01S075569.1:29684-67694 GCA_000969725.1 Ophiothrix spiculata | reverse complement strand
GCAAAACAAAGAGACCTTTACCATTTTTTTTACATCCTTTACGGTTATTTTGATGAACAAGAATCGGGGAACCACCAACGGTAGGGTTATTGTAGGCATTCAAAATCCGAGGGTACGGGGGTGGTTGTTTGCCTCCTCGAAAAATTCAAATCATCATTGTGCAAATATCTGTATGGTATGGACTTTGGACTTGAAACTTACAACACATGATAAAATTGTCAATACCGTCATTTATTTGCAAAAAAAAAAGAACCCCGATAAAATTCCGACAATTTGTTAAAAAGTGGTCATTTTCAGCTGAAATCGATTTAACCTGTTCGGTAATAGTTTGTGACGTTATAAGCAGAAATTTAAAATCCCTTAACCCTGGACTTAACTGACATTATTGATTAAACACTACTATAATACATAATTAAACACTATTATAATAAATTAGCTATTACAAAATCTTCATGGTTTTCAAATTTTGTATGTTAAGTATAATCGCATAATTTGCAAAATATTCAAGCAACTTTTTCAAGGATTATAAACAGTTTGACAATTTATACAGAAAGAAAATTTGAAATTTCAAAAATTCCCTAAATGACCATGGGACACAAACTCTTTGCTACAGAAACAAATAAAACTCTCACACTTCATCAAACAAAAATAGAGTTTTCAAGTTAATCAAGCAAATTAAGTTTTAAAGTTGATCGTTGCCAGCTTTTTCAGATGCTTAGGTACGATTGTTACTCTTAAAAAGAATGTGTCAATTTTATAATCAACACACAGTGTATCTAGATCTTAAAAACCTGTTTGTATATAATGTAAATGAATTACTTATTTTAAAAAAAAAAGGGTATTCATGTTTCTTATTATTCGTTGTTAATTTGCATTCATTTTGCAGGATATATTTCATAACAGTTAAGGACATGATATTTCACCAAATTAAGTGAAACAAACACCATATTCATGTAACCACTTCCATGGAAAAAATAAAAGTCCCAAGTATTAGGAAGCAAATTCTGCAGACGCTTTGATGTGAATAATGTATTATCCCGTTGGCATATCGTCTGCTTGCGAAATTTAAGGATTATTGAAAGATCATTTTTGTCCAAAGAGTGAATCACATATTGAACGTACATTTATATTAATGTGTCCAGTTTTTGCAAGTGTTATTTAATGCCATTCTTAGGCTGAATTATGCCTGCACAAGAGACTTTTAAAAAGAGCGAAAATTTGCAACAGATTTTTTAATAAAGAGCTTCTAAAGTGAACATTTGCGAGAAATGTTTGTGTCCTGCTTTATTGAAAAGTTGAGCAGCTTTTGAAAAAAACCAATAATGGCATATAATTATATTGTTCTTGATAAATTATTGAAACATAAAATTCTATTTCTATATTAACCGTGGTTCTTTTAATTATGATATTTCAATTAAAACCCCTGTACGAAGCGTCTTTTTATCTCTCATGAGTTTTTAATTGCGTATGTAAACAATGTGTTTTTGTTGACAGCGGTACTGATTTTGCACTCTGTTTGAGAACATTACCAATAAGTAACAAGTATCAGAAGTAGATCCTTCTAACACAAAGGTATTCCTGATAATGATTATGTATTTATTTATATCTAACCAGCTTAAAAGGTAAACTGTAACAATAACAAGTTTAGTTATTTGTGTATGAGTATAAAAAGATACGCAAATTATAAAGAGAATATGTGTTGTCAAACAATTGAAGGACTTTTTTTCAAACTATGTTATGTCCACTAACCTTCAAAATTGAGATTTTAATATAAATAAGTAGTTACTAACCTAGTATCTCATAAAAAGCAAAATACAACTTGTTTTTCCAAAACGTGCGGGAAAACGTGTTAAATTCAACTAGAATTACATGTGGCGTTATGACCCCTGGAAAAAACCGAGTACAATTCTAGTACAAGATTGGAATATGCACATTTGGAACATCATTCGAGTACACTTTAAGTACAATTATAGTACAACAAATATGTACTAGAATTGTAGTTAAGGTGTACTCGAATAATGTTGCTTTTAAGTCCAACTATGGCTATTGTATGACCAAATTGGGGCATCAAAGTTTGATGAGTTTCCCTGCAAAACAGCTTACATCCATTGTCAAAACCAGGTTCATGAATATACACCAACAACATATTATATAATTAATGCAACATTTTAATAAAACGCAAATCATATCATAGAGCTCTATGTGGGAAAACTCAAAGTGTGAACTTATCGTAAGTTCATCAGTAGCTTTGCAGAACCATTCCTGACTTTTACCGTCGACAACACAGGCGAATAACACTGATGCCAAGGGGGGCCACTCAGATTTGGAGCTGTACACAACCGCGTTCAAAAACATTTCAGACCCACCCTAAGCAGGTTTTGGTCCCGTCTCAAAATCATGCCCTAAACAGGTTTTCGCGACTTTTTTTTTTTTAAAAGGTACCCTTAACAAGTTTTGGACACAATTAGGGCCTAGTTTTTATTTTAATTGTACCATACATCTGTCAAAGTTGAAGATATGACAAGAGAGCTTTAGCAACTGTAATGTTTTAAACTCGTAGAATAGATTATGAAATGTTCGGTATACTGGACTAATGACTCAATTCGGTGTGCATGTATAACATAAGTGGGTTTATATCATGATTGCAGTGATTTGAGCCGTGCACAAATTATTTTCCATTGCACGGCATGAAACAAACCTGTGTGATATCATGATATAAAACAAATATTGATTGCCTATGCACGTGCAATAGTACAAAATATATCATTCGGTCAAATTTGGACTGATCCATTTCACTCGGCTACGCCTCGTGAAATAGAAAAGTCCAAATTTGACCTCATGCTAAATTTTGTACACTTGCACTCTCAGGCATTCAATATTTGTATAATATGACCCAATAGGTGATATTGACAAACATTGTCACCCTCATTTGAAGTATATGACAATAATGAAATGGAAAATCACCGTGGTCACAGCCAAGAGCATAAGAAACAAGATCAAACATATTTCATTTAAAAAATTTAATTGGCACACATTAAGACATTAGTCTCTTGCTGAATTTATGTATAGTACATGTGTAGCAGGTCAACGTTTACTTGCCGTTAGGTGGTTTGATGACACTCGTCTGTGGACCACTGCGATGATGTTGCAACGGTATCGAAAGCGGAAAAATGAAGAAATCCCACAATCTGATCGGAATTTCAAACAGGGGAGTTCACTCTTTAACACAAAGGGTGCGTAGAAAGTTGGACATGGGATTTTGAAAGAGACCCTGAAACGATTTTCAAAACACACCCTTTTTACGAAAATGCTTGATTTTCCATCCCTAAACGCGTAACGCGCGTAACGTGCCCGACTGTGAAAAAAGCACCCTTTTCACGCGTTTTTTGAACGCGGTTGTGTATATCTCCAAATCTGAGTGGCCCCTCCGGGCACTGATGATCCTTTAAGTCCAGCTAGTAGCTCTGTAAACGTGATGCGGTGTTCCTTCGTAGTACTTTTAACAGTTGATTGTTGATACACAATATTCACAACGTCCCACGTAGACCGGCAAGCAACATCTATATATGTTAGCGATTATAATAGTCCGCTAATTCGGATAGTGCTTAGTGTCTTTGGCAGATATGCAGTATAAGACTGCCATGTCCATAGTTGTTCACAGCCCATAGATATCATCTTTATCTCCATAAGGAATTATGTATTTGTGATAATCGAGTAGGGGTTATTGGTTTCTCCCCTGTCTCCCCCTTCCCCGCCTCCGCATTTCTGTCCTCCCCTTGTTATTCGCCCCGTGTGTGTTGCCCGGGCATTTGTGTATTTGCGTTGCGTGTATTAATTAATGCGTTTTATGCATGGTGCGTCATGCACAGAAGTTAGATATTACATCCGTGAGCCTGGATTATGACATCCATTTTAATTTATACGACAAGCTTACGTAGTTTGACGTCGTCGCAGTTTTTTTTTTGAATGGAATAATATCCCATTCCAGTTGCTTATAGATAACATGCAAATATTGCAATTAGCCATTTATTCACCACGGGTTAGCGTGGCTCAATTGGTTTGCGCGCTGTCATGACTGTAAAATGAATCAAGGGATCTGGTTATACACAATACGAAGGGTTCAAGTGTTGAAAAAGTTTTTACTGACTGTGTTAAATTTTACAGATATCTGTAAACATTACGGTTAAATGTTGCTAATAGAATTGCCTATAGAGTAGCAAATTTTACGGGAAATATGTTTAAAGTCAATGTTTTTTCTACCTTTAAAATATTGTTTCACAAGCGAGGTAAATCAGAACTCCTTCATTATTTACACACTCTCATCAATTTCCAAATGTCAATATTATCCTCCTCCTGTCTTAAAACATCTGCTCAAACTGGTTTGTCATCATTTATTTACAGATGTGTCAACGTGCGATCACGAAGCCGGATTACCAAATCGTGATTTAAGGATCTAAAATTTATCTTACATCATGCATCAACAAATGTTTGCTATGGAGTGTAAAGAGTTCTAGATAAACGGGTATAACTAGTTATTTTAAAATAAAATATGCATAATTTGCATACATTGGTCCGTAAAATAACCTCAATTAGAAAGTGCATATTCATGAAGCTTTAAAATCTCTAGATCAAGAAATCGACTGTGTCATAACCAAAAACTATCGTAATGAATTCGGATTTTGAATAACGTAATAAAGTTAGAGTAACACTTTTCTTATATTTTGAGAAAAGGTGTATGATATTAATCATTTTAAATATTGGAGACCCAGTTTGCGTTTTCATGATCGCTATCACCTGGTACATGTCTTGATCAATGTGCTACTGAGTGTTTAGTTAATGCTGTGGAAAGCTATCGAATTGATTACAATAATAGTTTTTATGGATAATAAGCTAGTAACACTTCTTCTTTCCATCTTCAACGCACTCAAACGCTGCCACCAAACTTCATGATTTTATTTTCTCAAATTATCCAACAGCTTCAGTGTGCCAATTTTTCTTCTCGCAGTGGGTACCATCTAAAGCGGGGGCGTCAAAATTGGGGTGTAGGGCAGGGGGTGATTCCAAGAGAAAGGTTTGACCTATTATCTGTTTGGTATGAAGCTCATACCATGCAGATATAGTATAGCATGGTATAACGATTTTGTAATCCTGCTTTGTGATCACACGGTTACCCCACATAACTCAGTATGGATGATAATTGGACCAAATTGTGATTTTCTTTGCTATATGGCTGAAGGAGTGGCAATCTAAGACACATTATAGCCAAGATGTCATGACAGCACAATTTACTAGCACCAGGATTAAAGCCACTGCCTGTTCCAGATCCTCTAAATGTTATGGATGATTCCATAAAGAATGGCGGGTTATTCTCAAAGCCAAATGGAAGTATTAGCCTCGATACTGACAAGGATGACCTGGAGAAATATATTCGTCCACATACACCATTCAGTATTAGCACATTTAATGTTAGAACTATCACCTCTCAAGCCAGAAAAGAATAACTTTCTCAGCATGCTCAACATTTCAATATTGACATTATCTGCTTACAAGAACACACAATTCATCACCCTGAAGTGTTACTCCAAGAGAAGATCAATACCCACACGCTAATTACAGCCTCGGCTGAGGAGTACAGCATCAATGCCACCATCAGAGGAGTTGGTCTTCTTCTATCCTAAAGAGCACTAAAAGCTTGCCACAGCATTATTAAGATCAGTGATCGCATCATAGTCATAACATTATCGGCAATCCCGCAACGCAACGGCTATCATCAGTTGCTATATTCCCACAAATGTAGAGATGAATGACCCTGATGAAGTTAGCTTCTACTCGGATCTAACTGTAACTGCTGCTCAGCATTGGAGGAGACTTCAATGCCCAACTTGGTTAAGACAAGGCAACCTTCTCATTCCATAAAGAAAGTAAAAAAAAAAAGGGTAAACATCTTGTGGACTTTCTGGAGCAACATAGTCTACTTACTGCGAACATCAAATTTCAATATCGTCCAGGTAGGCTGTGAACACACATGTATCCCTCCGGACAACGAGAACAGCTTGACTATGTTCAAATAAGAAGGTAATGGCAGAACAGCATTAAGATCTGCACAGCTTATTCATCATTTGGAATTGTTGGATCTGACCACCAAATTGTGACATGCAAATGCCAGACCAGCTACAGGCAAAGCAAAGTTCCAAGTAAAGATCCCATGAAACAAGGTGACTGGAGAAAGGTTGTAGCAGACACTAAGCTATGTGTGATATACACACTCTCAGTTCATAATAAGTTCTCCTCATTGATTGATGAGATGGAGGACCAAAATAATATGAATGCCAAATACGATTTTTTGGCAACTGCCACCAGAGAATTAGCACTCGAATGTCTGCCAAGAAAGAAGCTGAAGTCACATCTCATCTCGCAAAGTGCGGCAGTGTAGAATGCAAGGGACCATTAGAAGATAGCCTCTGAAGCACACAACCTTCGCCCTACCAGAGGGTCTTAAGCCGGGGTTGAAAAAGCAAAAGAAGTTCTTGATATCCTCAGAGCTTGAAGATAAGACCAAAACAAGTTATCTTGAACTAGCACACATATCAAGGCGACACAACGAAGCCTGGCAAATTCTGAGAGAACTTACCAGCAAAAAGGATCACCTATTATTAAGATCAAGGGCATAACTCAAGGAGAGCTTCTTGAAACCTGGTACAATTACTTCAACATTTTGTTATAATTGGTATAGGTAGCAAAAAATAAGTTTATAAGGGTCAGGTTAAAATAAATACTGGTGTTGCAACAACTTCCCTCTTAGGTAGACGTATACAGTTCAACAAATCCTGAGTATTTCAAGCATTTCAATTTTATTGTTAATTCTTATGTTAGCAATTAAAACAATATTATTTTCTAATTAGCTCTATGTTTGTTCATGTTGATTGCAGGAAAGTTGAGTATAGCCTCAAGAAATATACTCTGATATTAGGCTTATACATTCATGGCAACCGAAACAATGGAAATAATCATCACGTACAATTTTTTTTAAAACAACCCAAGGTATATCCAACTAGCTGCTAACTATTGCAACATTCCAATTGCTTCAAACCAAAAATATTTCCATCCATTTAATCACACATTTTCTGTTTCTCTAAAGTTGACGAGTCTTTCCGGTATGTAATAATTCACAATCCCATGCGTTTCTTTGCCAAGTTCAATACGGGTTATCATTCACAGGAGACAATCAATAACAACCCCGAGCAATTTTTGATTGAAATATTACACCTTCCTTATACCGCAGACACCTTAATGCAATTGCATTTTCCGCACAGAATGTTTTTCCTATGTGATTATCGAGAAGAAAATAGGCAGTACTGTCTTAAATAATTGGGACTCACTTTATTGCATTGGGAATTAAAGTTGAGTTTGGCACGATTCCAGTTTAATTGAATTATAATTATGATAAATTTCATCAGAACGTGAAATCATATACATAGCAATGAAAAACATCGATTAATTCAAACAATAAAGACTGTATAAGGAACTATATACCTCATTGGAAAAACATCAGAAATGGCCCAGCATGTAAAATTACGAATAAAGCAAAAGCTGGAATAACTTAGATACTTACACTCTTTTACTTCATTAGTATGCATCGTACATTAGTTAATCAGTTAAATGTTAATCATGATGACAACGTGTCTTCATCTTTTTGATGATACAATACAATTACGGCAACATTTAGCTTTTATAAAAAGTTATAATAGATGTGTAACATGTTGATATTTTTATTTTATTAATCATAACAACTGTTATGTATTTTTTTAAACTCTAACATTTACAATTTTGAAAAAGATATACTAGTAGATAACTTGCAACAAGGTGTTTTTTTTTTCGCTGAAAATACTTTCCTGGTTTCTCCTCATCAATTTCCTTAGATTATTTGTTATAAACTACAAAAAGTACTTCAATCCCTTGTACTAACTAAGCAGCTAATATTATTGTAAAATGAACCATACACGATCATACAAATTAATGTGCCGTTATCAAATGTTTGCCAATGTTGTATTTGAAAGCGTTTTAAAGAGGGAATTCATTATCAACTTTTCATCCTCAAGGTCATATCTTTCAAAATTGAATGTTAGCTATAAGAGTCCTTGACTGTTGTATGTTACAACACTCAAACCATTCATTTAAACATGCTTGCATTTTTTTTAATGGGAAAATGTGTCATTTTCTTATTGTCGGCACGCCGATAATAGGACCATAATGTGTTTGTTAATATTCATTAGGGTCTTTTAATTCTTTCAATATGATCTTATAGTATGGAATATGTGAAACAGGTAAAATGATCAAATACCATATTCGCAGCAGTTTCAACGTGTACAGCCGTCAGCAAGATAAAATGCTTGACAGTTTATATTATCCTCTCAGGACTTCGACCTTAAGAACGATGAAGTCATGACACAATTACAATAACCATAACATTATTTCGCTGCCGAGGCGATATATATACAATGACAAAGTCGCCAGCTGCAAAGAATTGTGTTTCTTCCTTAAATGTTATTTAATCAACTTGTGTTATGTTATTATCGATGTTTCACTGTTGTACGTTCATTATTAGAGTTAATAAGGTCTGTCAATGTAGCGCATTTGAAGAATGTTATCGAATTATTAGTTTGATATATTGACTACACCTGCAGGAAGACACATTCTAACATATCTAATGCTTTCGTATCATCGTCATGTTCATGCTTTGTTATTGTTAACCCTCGTCTACCCAGGGGGGGGGGGGGGGTGTTGTTGCATAAAAACGCAAAAGCAACCAACCCATGGCATTTGAGTAAAACCTTTTACATCCTTTGTGGTCAATTTGATGAAAAAAATTAGGGGGGTACCACCTAAGGTGGGGCTAGGATAGGCGGTCAAAGTATAACCGCATAATTTGCAAAATATGCAATCACTTTTCTCAAGCATTATAAACAGTTTAAAAATTAGCTGATATACAGAAGGAAAATTTGAAATATCTACACTTACAAAATGACCATGGGAAACAAAAACTGTGCTACAGAAAAAAATAAAATACTAAATCTTCATCAAATAAATTAAGTGTTTTCAAGTGTATTTATGTAAAACAATACTCATTGCTCGTAGCAGGATTTTTCACAAAACTTGATGGGCGGAACAGGCGAACTGATATTGTTTGAATAAAATAAAATCAAGGTGACAATGTTCTTTAGGAAGAGGCGGGTCAAAGTAAAGGCGACAACAAGGTTGTTCGATTTTGTACTTTTAAAAAACTTTTATCTCAAACTAATTGAATAGTTCATGTGTTTAGGTTAGTGCAGTCAATAAGTGGTTTTAACATTACAAATTTTAAATCGTTAACGTATCATAGAAAGTACAAGAAAAATAAATGTTATGAAACAAAATAACAACAAATATCACGAAACAATTATGTAGAGCGAGCAATATATGGTAAAATATTTATTATAAATTATAATACTTTGTCGAAATACACATAAATGAAATGCATAGACGGATTGGCTTTATTCAATTGCAGAAAAAAAAACCAACAACACTTTATCGATTTCTTATTTCGGTCCGGAAATACTTTGTGACGTCCCTGGTAGAAATCGAGTACAATTCTAGTACAAATCCAGTACGATTCTAGTACAAGATTGGGATGTGAATATTTGGAACATCATTCGAGTACACTTTAAGTACAATCGAGTAAATATTTTTGCACTAGAATTGTACTTAAAGTGTACTCAAATGATGTTCCAAATGTGCACATTCCTATCGTGTACTAGAATTGTACTCGGTTTTTTCCAGGGGTCTTAACGCCACACGTAATTCTAGTTGAATTTAACACGTTTTCCCGCACGTTTTGGAAAAAAGTTGTTGTTGCATTTAATTTGTTTCAGAAATTAATTACTAGATACTAGGTTATTAACTACTTATTGCTATTATAATCTCGATGTTGAAGGTTTGTGGACATAACATGGTTTAGAAAAAAAGTTCTTCAATTGATTGACAACAAACAATCTCTTTATAATTTTCATACACAATAACTAAACTTCTGATTTTTACTGTTAACCTCTTTAAGCTGCTTAAATAAAAAAAAAAAAAAAATCATCATCAGTACAAGTAATACATTGGTGTTAGAAGAATCTACATCTGATACTTTATTAAAAATGTTAATTGTCAATGTTCTCAACAGAGTGCAAAATCAGTACCGCTCTCAACAAACAAATTGTTCACATACGCGATTAAAAACTCATGAGAGATAAAAAGACGCTTCGGATAGGTATTTAACTGCAATATCATAATTAAAAGAACCACGATTAATAAAAAAAAATAATTGTTTCAAGATTTTATCAAGAACAATAGAATAACATGCCGTTTTTTTTTCTATTATTAGCTGCTTTAATTTTGAATAAAGCAGGACACAAAAATGTCTTGCAAATCTTCACTTTAGAAGCTCTTTATTAAAACATCAAATGCAAGTTGTCGAAATTAAAGTATTGTGCAGGCGTAATCAAGCCTAAGAATGGCATTAAATAACAGTTGCAAAAACTGGACACATTAATATAAATGTACTTTCAATATGCGATTCAATATTCGGGCTAAAATGATCTTTCAATAATCCTTAAATTTCACAAGCAGACGATATGCCAGCGGGATAATACATTATTCACATCAAAGCGTCTGCAGAATTTTCTTCCTAATACTTGGGACTTTTATTTTTTCCATGGAAGCGGTTACATGAAATATGGTGTTTGTTTCGCTTAATTTGGTGAAAATCATGCCCTTAACTGTTATAAAATATATCCTGCAAAATGAATGCAAATTAACAACGAATAATAAGAAACAAGAATACCTTGTTTTATTGTTGTTAAAGGAGCTTAGTCTGATTTCTCAAAATTTACTTTTCAATGACATATGAAAGATGATCAATCAAGAGGTCGAATTTTCAAATTTCAGCTAAATCTGTCAAACCATTTGATTTTATGGACAATTTTGTATTTTAGAGCTGCCTATATGTTACTGTGTAAAATTAATTATGCTTATCATAATTAGACACATTTTCATACATATCTCCAAAACAAAACATAACTCAGCCGTGAAATTATACATGGGTTATGAGAAATATATGGGCAACATTTCGGTACCAAAATCTCAAAAAGTTTGAAAAAAGTTGAGGCAATCAGACCAAGCTCCTTTAATAAGTCATTCATTTATATTATATACAAAGAGTCTTCAAAGATCTGGATACACTGTGTGTTTATCATATAATTGACACACTCTTTTAAGAGTAACAATCGTACCTATTAATTTGAAAATGCAAACGAGGATATTATTACAAGAAGTTTAAAAATACGAAAAACAATATCAGGAAACATGAAAACTATAAATCCTCTCATTGGGAAAAATAAAGTCAGGCCCACAAAAATGCACTTTTAAAACAAACAAAGGTGAACAGGATACTGAACCAAAGCAAATTGCAGATCCTTTCAACATTTTTGTTTGAAAATGACTCACTCAGGCAAACATTACTTTGAATACATTAAAACCTCTAATGAAAAATGTATCTTTATGAAACCTATTGTTGCTGAGGTAGTTTTAAATATAAAAGTCCAGGTTATGACGATTTTGGGAACTTCATTGTTAAAAAGGTTGCAACTATAATATCTGAGCCATTAACAAGAATCTTTAACCTTTCCTTATCAACTTGCGCTGTCCCAGATAAATTGAAAATGGCAATGGTATTACCAATTTACAAGAAAGAAGATCCGCAAATAATCTCAAATTATCGTCCTGTATCAGTTCTGCTGGTTTTTTCCCCAAAATATTAGAAAGGCTTGTATTTAACAGATGTATAAAATTTATTGATAATAATAATATCTTAAATGATAAACAATTTGGATTTCGCCCACAGCACTCAACATACATGGCAATTGTAGAATTGGTAGATGGGATAACTAAATGCAGTTGAAAAAAAAAATGAAACAACAATTTGTATTTTCTAGATCTATCAAAGGCGTTCGACACTATACATTATGAAATATTATTACACAAATTAGAATACTATGGATTCAGAGGTATTGTACTAACATGGTTTAAAGATTATTTAGAAAGTAGAAAACAGCTCGTTAGATATGAAATGCATGATTCTGAGTCAAAACGTATCAAATGCGCTGTTCCTCAAGGGTCAATTCTAGGACCCCTGTTATTTTCTATATTATATATTAATGACATTGTTAACACAACTTCTATACTTGAACTTATTTTATTTGCCGATGATACTACAATGTTGTTCTCAGATCCGGATATTGCGTCTAAAATTGATTTTATTAACAATGAACTAGCTGAAATATGCATTTGTTTCAAGCAAACAAACTATCAAATAATGCAAGTAAAACAAACTATATGGTTTTCGGTACTAGCTTTGATACATCAAAATATTCTTATAATAATACTAATACAGACCCGAAAAAAAAAACTTCCTTGAATATTTAACTTGGAAGTCTCACATTGATGCAATATCAAAAACAATTCGAATAATGCCGGAATGATGACTAAATTATGATGTGCTATTATGGGGAAACACGTGCAAAACCTACTTAGACAAAATTCTAAAGCTTCAAAAATGGGCGATCAGAACAGTGACAAAAAGTCACTATAGAAGTCATACTGGACCTCTATTCTTAAAATACAATGTGCTCAATGTATATGATACATATAATTTAAATCTTGGTATTTTTAAGTATAACCGTTATAACATTTTTTTCCAGAGGTATTTTTAACTTACTTTACTAAACATGTACAAAAACACTGTTACTCTACAATGCCCAAGATTATAGAATCAACTTAACAAAAAAGGTTTTCTCTGATTCTGCCATTTGAAACTCTGGATCTGGTTTTTTTTTTTTTTTTTTTGAATTCTCTGAATAATAATATCAAACAATGTAAAAATATCAAACTATTTAAAAATCAATTAAAATCAAATTTGTTGTGCAAATATGATTAATCTTTGAGAGCAAGTCTTGTTTCAAGTGTTTTTGTATGCGTTGTTTTTTTATTTTTAGGGTATGTCTTCCCTTTTTCTTGTTTTAATTGGTTTGTATTGTTTATGCAACTTTTTAAATTATTTTTAAAGGGCCATGCTTACTCCAGGCCTTCCAGGCCTTTTAAGCACGTGCTCAATATCATTTTTGTATTGTATAAGTTTTAATTTTAAGCTGTTGTGTTGTTTTGATATTGAAATAAAAAGTTTGATATTGATATTGATTATTGATTATTGAAGTAGTCTTTGGGCGTCATCTTGACCTTGATATTTTACATGGAATCATTAGTAAAGTTTTATGTATAAACTATAGACTGTATTCAATATGTACACCGAAAATTGTGACATTCTAATAGTTGTAAGTAAGTAAGAACTTGCAGTAAACATGACAATCAGCCGAGCGAGACGTTTTTAGGAACAATAGCCTTAACGGTTGTAAAGTGATTTTTACGACAAGTTTCCGTAGTTTGACGTCGTCGCAGTTTTTTTTAAAGGGAATTATATCCCATTCCATTTGCTCATTTGCTTATAGATAACATGTAAATATTGCAATTAGCCATTCACTCACCACGGGTTAGCGCGCTGCCATGACTGTATAAAGAATCAAGGGATCTGGTAATACACCAAACGACGTGTTCAAGTGTTGACAATCTTTTTACTGACTGTGTTAAATTTAACGACTATCTGTAAACATTAACACTAAACTGCATAAAGTACACACACTTCCGTTAGTGCATTGGGGGGGGGGGGGTCCATAGTATCCCATCCCTTAAAAAAAAAACCTTTCCCGCCCGAATTTTTAATAATCTTTACACCATATATAGGTACACTTATCACAACCACATTTCAGGAAAAAAATTAAAAATATAAGTGCCGTTTCAAAATGGCGGCCAAATAACCGATTTTCGTCGTGCGACATCTCGATTTTGGCCAGAATTTGAAAAACCCACTTCCCGAAGGAATTTTCCAATGAAATTGGGCTCAAGTTAGGAGATTATAAAATACATTGACATTGCTGAAATAAAATTTGAACTTTTTTTTCGGCAAAAGAAGCGCAACCACTATTTAGGCAATTACATAAAATAACAGCCCGAAATATTGTGGCGTTAAAATGCGAGAACGAAAAACCAAATGTTGGGTACCATGGATCCCCCTCCCCCCTTATGCAGTTAAGTGTTAAGGTTAAATGTTGCTAATAGAATTGCCTATAGAATAGCAAATTTTACGGGAAATATGTTTAAAGTCAATGTTTTTTCTACCTTTAAAATATTGTTTCGCAAGCGATGCAAATCAGAACTCCTTCATTATTTACACACTCTCATCAATTTCCAAATGTCAATATTATCCTCCTCCTGTCTTAAAACATCTGCTCAAACTGGTTTGTCATTATTAATTTACAGATGTGTCAACGTGTGATCACGAAGCCGGATTACCAAATCGTGATTTAAGGATCTAAAATTTATCTTACATCATGCATCAACAAATGTTTGCTATGGAGTGTAAAGAGTTCTAGATAAACGGGTACAAAATATGATAATATTTATCATTTTAAATTTTGGAGACCCAGTTTGCGTTTAGTGCCCCTCTTGCCTAAATCAAGTAAATCATTATCGCTATCACCTGGTACATGTCTTTATCAATGTGCTACTGAGTGTTTAGGTAATGCTACGGAAAGCTATCGAGTTGATTACAATAATAGTTTTTATGGATAATAAGCTAATAAAACTGCTTCTTCACACATCTTCGCATCTTCAACGCACTCAAACGCTGCCACCAAACTTCACGATCATACTTCTCAAATTATCCAACAGCTTCAATGAGCCACTTTTTCTTCTCGCAGTGGGTACCATCTAATGTGGGGCGTCAAAATTGGGGTTTAGGGCTGGGGGTGATTCCATGTGAAGGTTCGGACCTATATCAGCATGGTATGAAGCTCATACCATACAGATATAGTTCTGCATGTTATAACAAGTTGGAAATTCGGCTTCGTGATCATTTGGGGATCGAACGTTGACCCTCATATGACTCAGTATGGATGGCAATTGGAACAAATGTTGATTCTCTTTGATATATGGCCGAAAGAGTGGCAATCTAAGACCCCATTATAGCCAACGACAAGATATCATGACAGCACAATTACTAACACCGAATCAAAACCCCTGCCTGTTCCAGATCCTCTTAGTTTTCTATGGATGTTTCCATAAAGAATGGCGGGTTATTCTCAAAGCCAAATGGGAGGATTAACCTCGACACTGACAAGGATGACCTGGATAATTTTATTTGTCCATTCAGTATTAGCACATTTAATGTTAGAACTATCACCTCTCAAGCCAGAAAAGAATAACTTGCTCATCATGCTCAACATTTCAATATTGACATTATATGCTTACAAGAACACACAATACATCACCCTGAAGTGTTACTCCAAGAGAAGATCGATACCCACACGCTAATTACAGCCTCGGAGCAACATAGTCTACTTACTGCCAACATCATATTTCAATATCGTCCAGGTAGGCTGTGGACACTTACGTATCCGAGAACAGCCGATCGAGACACCGAGTACAGCTTGACTATGTTCAAGAAAGAAGGTAATGGCAGAACAGCATTTAGAACTGCAGAGCTTATTCATCATTTGGAAGTGTTGAATCTGACCACCAAATTGTGACATGCAAATGCCAGATCAGCTACAGGCAAAGCAAAGTTCCAAGGAAAGATCCCATGAAACAGGGTGACTGGAGAAAGGTTGTAGCAGGCACTAAGCTATGTGAGGAATACACACTCTCAGTTCACAATCAGTCCTCCTCATTGATTGGTGAGATGGAGGACCCAAATAATATTAATGCTAAATACGATTTCTTAGCAACTGCCACCAGAGAAATATCACTCGAATGTATGCCAAGAAAGAAGCTGAATTCACATCTCATCTCGCAAAGTGCGGCAGTAGAATGCAAGGGACCATTTGAAGAGCATCTGAAGCACACAACCTTCGCCCTACCAGAGGGTCTGGGGTTGAAAAAGCAAAAGAAGCTCTTGATAACACCTCAGAGCTTGAAGATAAGACCAACACAAGTTATCTTGAACAACCACACATATCAAGGCGACACAACGAAGCATGGCAAATGAGAGAACTTACCAGTAAAAAATCATCACCTATTACTAAGATCAAGGGTAAAACTCCAGGAAACCTGGAACCTTGAAACCTGCTACAATCATTTCAACATTTTGTTATTATTGGTATAGGTAGCAAAACAAAGTTTATAAGGGTCAGGTTAAAAGAAATACTGGTGTTACAACAACTTCCCCCTTAGGTTACGTATACAGTTCAAAAAATCCTGAGTATTTCAAGCATTTCATTTTTTATGGTTAATTCTTATGTTAGCAAAACAACATTATTTTCTAATTAGCTCTATGTTTATTCATGTTAATTGAAGGAAAGTTGAGTATAGCCTCAAGAAATACACTCTGAAAATAAGCTTATACATTCATGGCAACCAAAACAATGGATATAATTCAATATTACGTACAATGTTATCATAAGAAACCTAAGCTATACCCTACTATCTAACTATTGCAAAATTGTTATTGCTTCAAACCAAAAATGATTCCATCCATATAATCACACATTTTCTGTTTCTCTAAACTTGACGAGTCTTTCCGGTATGTAATAATTCACAATGCCATGCGTTTCTTTGCCAAGTTCAATACGGTTTATCATTCACAGGAGACAATCAATAACAACCCCCGAGCAATTTTTGATTGAAATATTACACCTTCCTTATACCGCAGACACCTTAATGCAATTGCATTTTCCGCACAAAATGTTTTCCTATGCGATGATCGAGAAGAAAATAGACAGTACTGTCTTAAATAATTGGGACTCACTATATTGCATTGGAAATTAAATTTGAGTTTGGCACGATTCCAGTTTAATTGAATTTTAATTATGATAAGTGTCACCAGAACGTGAAATTATATAGATAGCAATGGAAGACATCGATTACTCTGTTATATTGAGTTTATACAGTTCTCTCAAACAAAAATGATGACTTACTTTTATACTCTGTATAAAGAATTATATACCTCAATGGAAAAGTATCTAAAAAGAACCATACACGTCCATACAAATACATTTTGTACATTTTGCACCACATTAATTTGCCAATGTTGTATGTGAAAGCGCCTTAAAGGGGCAATTCATTATCAACTTTTCATCCTCAAGGTCACCTCTATCAAAATTGAGTTTTAACTATATGAAATTCTTGACTGGCATAAGTTACAATACCCAAACCATTCTTTCAAATATGTAATTTTCTAATAATATTAATGTCGGGGCCCCGAATGTAATGACAACACAGTGTCCTATGAGGATTTTCAAAACACTGAAAAACTTGTAAATTGAGAACGAATGGTTGGAATCTAGTGACATTTTCAGAATACATGTTTAGCTGCACTCTTTTAGCCAGAAAAGAGGTGAGGTTTTTGTCACATCTTATTTAACTACTCGATAATGAAAGACTTCAAAGAAAAGAGATTTTGGGTAATGTTTTCCAAAAAAATATATATATCGTTGAATCTAAAATCTTAATTTATATTAAATATTTTTTTAAATCTACACATTTAGAATTCTGAAAAGATATAGATAACTTGCAACTATTGTTCACCTATCTTGCAATGTCGTTATGCTATTATCGATGTACATTATGAGAGTTAATAAGGTCTGTCAATGTAGCGCATCTGAAGAATGTTATCGAATTATAAGTTTGATATTGACTACACCTGCATGAAGAAAAGTTCTCACATATCTAATGCTTTAGTGTTATCGTCATGCTCATGCTTTGTTACTATTAATACTCATTCATTTCCTTAAATATGTTATTCATTTACAACGTTCGACTGAAAAAAATCTATATTTCACACTTTCATCATCATTTTGATAAAGCAAGACATATGAAAAGAGTTGACTTGCAAAATAGCTCTTATCTATTTTGTACTTTTTGAGGGCAAAAAACTGCTAGGACATCAAAATGTATCGCAAAATTCCTGATAATGATTTAAGTAATTCTGTATGAATATGTCTTTAAAAATAAGGTGTTATTTAGATAATTCTTATAAGAAGTTAGAGTACTGAGAGAATCTAGCAAAAACAAATTTAAACAAAATCGTCTGTAAACCGATTTGCATTTCAGCTTTTCATATATAGAAGTCATAACGCTTTCTTTCTCAACCAAATTCAAAGGGCCATAACTTTATTTTGTGTTGTTTATTAGGGTCTTTTAATCCTTTTAATATGATCTTAAGAACTATGTAAAAAAGGGAAAATCGTTATTCGCTGCAGTTTCAACGTCTACGTGTACGTTTACATCTGCAAGATAAAATGTTTGACAGTTTATTTTATCCTCTTAGGACCTCGACCTAAAGAACGATGAACTCATGACAAAACTACAATAACCATAACATTCTTCCCCTACTGAGGCGCAATATAAATTATGATAAAGTCGCCAGCTGCAAAGAATTGTGTTTCTGCCTTAAATGTCATTTAATCAACTCGAGTTATGTTGTTAACAATGTTTCACTGTTGTAAGTTCATTATTAGAGTTTCTGTCAATGTAGCGCATTTGAAGAATGTTAACGAATTATTAGTTTGACTACACCTGCAGGAAGAAAAGTTCTAACATATCTAATGCTTTAGTATTATCGTCATGCTCATGCTTCGTTATTATTAATAGTCATTTATTTCCATGAATATGTTATTCATTTACAATATTCGACTGAAAACCTGGATAATGTATTAAATTTAGCAGATGCCTCAAGTGTTCAAAAATAAGACACGGTCAATTCTAGAAGCAGGAGTAATGTGTTTTCATTTTTCACATGGTTGGAATTTGTTTCTAGGGGCAGTTGTAAAGGTTAGATACATGGTTTGAGTTAGGGTTTAGGGTTGTACCCTGTTTATTCATTAGTCTTACGAGCTTTTAATGGCATTGTACATTTTGAAGAACATACGCATTTCCATTGTTACTCTTTGTAGTTCAACCTACCAAAATTTCATCGAAATCGAGTCATGCAAAGTGATTGAAATGATGATAGTGTAAATTTTTCAAACTAGCCTCTTGACGCCATTTTGAACTTGATTCTGGGGGTGAAATCACTAGTAAAGGTTTACGTGTAAATTAGAGACTCTATGAATTGTGTACACAAAATAAAATGGATAACCTAAAACGTGTAAGTAGGGTACAAAGTTTCGGTGTTCCGTTCGTGTAAGATATTCATAAGCTAGACTGCTTCAAAAGACTTATCACTAAATAAGCAATACATGTGTTAACAACATATTCTATGCTATGCGAGACCAAGTTCATGATGTATTACATTAAAGATGAATCAAAGTTTCAGTTAATATGACGTTCAGTCGAGCGGGATGGCAAAAGGACTATAGCCTTTAAAGCTTCGAATACATGTAAACGTAAAGTGACCAATATTTAGAGGCCATATGTGCAACGTCTTTGTAATAAAATTAATATCATTGTAACAATACCTTTAAGCCGAGAAGCAGATAATATACTAATGGAATAATGCATAAGTTATTAATATAGAACTGTCTGCAGATTTTGCGCATAATCCCTACGACTTGAATATTTTAAGGGCTTGGACAGTATGGATTTCATGCATATTGTATTGTTTAACTTTTAAATTTGAAATTCCCCTCTCTATAAACCTGCAAAAGTGCATTTGTCGTATAATACTTGTACATTACAGGATTATAGACAATTTGTAGAATGTATATAGATGATCATCATAAAAACAACATTATTTATTCTGAGGTGAATCTACATGTCTCATTTATTAATGCTGTTAACATTTATTTACACGTAGCCGCCAAAAAACTTGATACCCGCTGTGTTAAAACGGGTGATGTAGGTAGACACATTATAATGTTTCCATTTTGAAATTCTGAAGTCAATAACCTTGGAAGTACACGTTCAGCTTAAAAACTCAACCGACAGTTGCCTGCTGGTTCTTGGCGATTTAACCGGAATAAACAATAGCCAACCGCCCAGAACCACCAAGAACCGGCAGATAACCGCCGGTTGAGTTTTGCTATTTCAAATATTCGCCAGTCCGAAGGTTCGCCTGTCCGAAAATGCGATCTGAAATTAAATAGGGTTCGGTAATGCTAGGGTTTAGCTGTCCAAAAATGATACTAGAAGGATTCGCAACGATGAAAATGAAATAAGCTTCACTAGTTTGATAAGAATGGGTTTGCTCATCAACATAAAGGATTTTTCTGACTAGCATGTCTTTTTATTTTCGGAATGTCAAAGTTCTTGTTTCCTTTTTTTTAGGAAACTGTCTGATACTGATGTATAATTGGCTTAATATCTCACGTTACTTTATCTAAACTGTTAATTCAAAAACGGGTTATTTGATTATATTTCATTTCTTCTATAATACGTAAACTCTATGACCATGGTAGTTTTTACCAGTTTTCAACCATTTGACATTAAAGGCCATGTTTTTTCTTATATGTGGCATGTTTTTTTCAAAACAAATGCAATTTGTTTTTTAAGTTATAATTCACACGCAGTCATCGGTTTCCTAAATGTCAATTATCCAATCCTGCCTTCGAACATCTGCTCTAACTAGATTCTCATTATTTATTTATTGCTATATAATTATGTCAACATTAGACATTTGGAAATAGTTAAATAGTGACTTGGGTAGTGACTTGCAATCACGAATTCGGATTACTGATCGCGATTTTAGGGTTTGAAATGATTTATTAGCCCTCGTTTTTTTGAACGTCTTCCTTAGGTGTGTGTGTGTGACGGGTGGGGGGGGGGGGGGGGTGGGGGTTACCACCCCATGTGATTTTGAAATTGGGCCCCTAAAAATATATTAGTTATATTGTTTGATACTATAGTGTAGGGTTGGGTCTCATCTTTCCGTTAATACCAAAATCATGAAAAATCGGTCAAGGAGTTACGTTATTATGACGTGACAAAGTATTTCCGGACGAATAAAGGGCAAAAATGGCTACTTTTTCAACAAAAACAATCATCGTACAAGTTCTAATTGTCTGATTTTTCGCTGAAAATACTTTCCTGGTTTCTCCCAAAACAATTACCTTAGATTATTTGTTGTAACCTACAAAGGGTACTACAATCCCTTGTACTAAGCAGCTAATATTATCGTAAAATGAACCATACACGTCCATACAAATACATTTTGCCGCAGTCATTTTGCACCACAGGTTAACATGTTTGCTAATGTTGTATTTGAGAGCTCCATAAACGGACAATTCATTATCAACTTTTCATCCTAAAGGTCAACTCTATCAAAATTGAGTTTGCTATAAGAAATCCTTGACGGGTATATGTTAAAATACCCAAACCATTCTTTTAAATATGCTTGCATTTTTTTAACTGGGAAAATGTGTCATTTTCTAATAATTATTATCGTCGGGGCCCCGATTGTTTTTAACAGATGTTAAAAAGGATTGTTTTTAACAGATGTGTCAATTTTATTGACAACCACGGAATTCTTAATGAGAAACAGTTTGGTTTTCGACCGAAACATTCCACATACATGGCAATAGCTCAGCTTGTTGACAAAGTGAATAAAGCAGTTGAAAAAAATAAAAGCACAATTGGTATTTTTCTTGATCTGTCAAAAGCTTTTGATACTATTAACCATGAAATACTTCTTCACAAACTTGATCATTATGGTTTCCGTGGTATTGTCTTAGAATGGTTCAAAAGCTATTTGCAAAATCGAAAACAATATGTTACATATGATAATCATGATTCAGATTTTGAGAACATATTGTGTGGTGTGCCACAAGGGTCTATACTGGGACCACTTCTATTTATTTTGTATATTAATGATATTACGCATACCTCGGAAGTTCTTGATTTTATTCTTTTTGCTGATGATACTACAATTCTCTACTCGCATAGAAATATTGTCAATGAAATTAGTTTGATAAACAGCGAACTAAATAAAGTAAGCAATTGGTTCAAAGCCAATAAATTATCAGTTAACGCAGGAAAAACAAATTATATGATTCTGGGCACTCAACACATGACAACCACCGAATCATGTGCTGATCTGAAAATAGTTCTGAATGAGACCACCCTTGAAAGAGTAACTTATACTAAATTTCTAGGTGTACTGATTGATGAGTGTCTCACATGGAAAAAACACATAGAATGTGCATCAAAAACAATATCAAAGAACATTGGTGTCATCAGCAAATTGAAATATTCATTACCTTCAACAATACTCCGATCACTATACTGTACTCTTGTGTTACCATATCTTAGCTACGGAATTCTTATTTGGGGAAGTGCGCATAAAACATATCTTGACAAACTGATCAAGCTGCAAAAATGGGCCATAAGAACAATTTCAAACAGCCATTATAGAGCGCATACGCCACCATTGTTTCACAATTATGATCTTATAACTGTTAATGATATCTACAAAGTAGAACTAGGGGTATTTATGTTTAGATTTTCTATCAACGAATTACCAACTTCCTTTAAATACTTTTTTTCTAAACGCAGTCAAGTCCACGACTATCAAACAAGACATGTCAACAACTTTAATATCACAAACAATAAGAAATCATTTTCGGATCGTGCCATCCGCACAACCGGTCCTATTCTTTGGAACTCGCTTCCAATTGGTACCTTCAAAACTATATTAATGATTAGCCAATTCTCAATTTACTAACGAGCTCGTCGATGTCCTTGTCTTGTTTGTACGTCTTGGTCCTTATTTATTTTTTTATTTTCATTGTTATTTGTTATTGTTGTACATTCTGTAAGGGGTAGGCTAATTTCTGGCCTCATTGGCTTTCTGGTCTACTCCTCCATTTTGGTTTATATTTCTGTTGCCTTTTTGATGTATTGTATTTTTAATGGAAATAAAGATTGATTTGATTTGATTTGATTTGATTTGATAGTAATTACAACACAGTGTCCTATGAGGATTGTCGAAAATACTGAAAAACTAGTAACATGAAAACGAATGGTTGGAATCAAGTGACATTTTCAGCATACATTTATGTTGTACTCTTCGTAATATTTAGCAAGAAAAGAGATGTGGTTGTTGGCACCTCTTACTTTACCACTCGATAATGAATGACTTCCCAGAAAAGAGATGTAGGGTAATGTTTTCAAAAAACCCAAAACCAAAACAAAACATAAAACAAGACATATATGGAAGTCATAACGCTTTTTTTCTCGACAAAGTTCAAAGGGCCATAACTTTATTTGTTGGTGTTCAATAGGGTCTTTTATTCCTTTCAATATGATCTTTGGAAATATGTTTAAAAAAAAGGGAAAATGATCGAATGCTACATTTACAGATGTTTCAACGTATACAGCCGTTACATCTGCAATATAAAATGTTTGACAGTTTATTTTATCCCCTTAGAACATCGACCTGAAGAACGATGAACTCATAGCAAAATTACAATAACCATACCATTATTTCCCTGCTGAGGCACAATACAATGGTAAAGTCGCCAGCTGCAAAGAATTGTGTTTCTGCCTTAAATGTTACTCATCAACGCGTGTTATGTTATTACCAATTTTTCACTGTTGTAAGTACATTATTAGAGTTAATAAGGTCTGTCAATGTAGTGCATTTGAAGAATGTTATCGAATTATTAGTTTGATATATTGACTACACCTGCAGGAAGAGCTAATACTTCCGTATTATTGTCATGCTTTGTTATCATTATAAGTCATTTATTTCCATGAATATGTTATTCATTTACAACATTCGACTGAAAACCAGTCTCGACAGAGTGAGTGACATTCGCTTCTGATATCTGCTCTGACGTATTCGCTAAAACGGAGAGCGAATGTCGCTCTCATTAAGCGAACATCATTTCAATCGATAAAAGCGAATGTCACTCGCGAATGTTGTAGTGGTATGATTATTGAATAAACAAACACAGGAATATTCGGAGCAAACCAAACTCCAAATAAATCTGAAGTGTAGTGAATGTCGTGAAATTTATATCGCTTCAAGTCGGAGCCAAGTTTTCTTGGTAGGTCGAGCAAATGTCTTTGGACGCCAAGGCTTACAGACAAAACTCAGCCATCAGAAAACAATAAATTAATAAACAATAAATGGGGAGTGTACCGATTCAATATCTAATCTGTTACAGATTTATTATAAAATTAATATCATTTTAACAATACCTTGAACCCGAGTTGCTGATATTAAACTAATGGAATAATGCATTACTCATATATAACTGTCTGCGGATTTTCCTCATAATACTTGCGCCTTAAAGGGTTAAAGGGCTTGCAAAGCAAAGTAAGGATTTCAAATCATGCGTATAGTATTGTTTTAGACTCTGTTAAATTTTAATTCCCCCCTCTGTAAATCTGCAAAAGCGCATTTGTGTTATAATAAATTACAAGAAAATATACAATTTATAACATAAATATAGATTATCATCATAAAAAGGAACATAGTTATTATGAGGTGAATCACCATGTCTTATCATTGATTATTTAAAGTAATTTCATTTTACTAAGTTGTTTACATTTATTTACATGTAGCCGCCAAAAACTTGATACTCGCTGCGTTAAAGTGGGTGACGAAAGTAGACACATACATGTTTTCATTCTAAAATTCTGAATTCAATAACTTTGGAAGTACACATTCAGTAAGGGGTCGCTTCAAAACTCAACCGGCGGTTGCAAGCTGGTTCTGGGCGGTTCAACAGGAATAACAATAGCCGACCGCCCAGAACCGCCAGGAACCGGCAGACAACCAACGGTCCAAAGATTTGCCAGTCCAAAGGTTCGCAAGTCTAAAGGTTTGCTAGTCCGAAAATAAGGAATAAGGTCCACTAGTCCGAAATTAAAAAGGGTTCGTTAATACTTAGTCTAGGGTTTAGCTGTCCGGATAATATATTAAAAGTATTAGCTAGTCCGAAATAAAAAATACGCTTCACTATGTTGCAAAGAATGGGTTTGCTCATCAACAATTTAATTATTTATGCGACTAACATGCCCTTTTATTTTCGGAATATCAAAAGTTTTTTTTTCTTTCCATGACTGATTGATACCTCAATAATTGGCTAAATGCATTAAATAATTTTTTTACTAAATTGTTATTTCAAAACCAACGGATTATTTGATTTGTTGTCATTTCTTCTATAATACGTAAACTCTATGACCATATTTATTTTTACCAACCATTTCCAACCATTTTACAATTAAAGTCAATACTTTTTTCTTATATGTGGTATGTGTATGTGTGTTATTTTTGTTTAAGGAAAATGTAATTTGTTATATAATTTATTATTCAAACGCACTCACCGAATTCCAAAATGTCAATTATCTAACTCCTGCCTTCGAACATCTGCTCAAACTAGATTCTCATTATTTATTTATTGCCATGTCAACATTAGACATTTGGAAGTAGTTAAATATCGGTGCGTACTGATTTGCAATCACGAATTCAGATTGCAGATCACGATTTTCGGGTTTAAAATTATTTATTAACCCTCGCCTTCGTTAACCTTTTTTGCAACACATCTTCGTCTATCTGTGTGGAGGGGAGGGGGGTTATTATCACCCCTGTGATTTTGAAATAATAATAAAATAAACAAAAATAAACACAATAAAAACAGTATTAAAATAACCCCAAAGTTATATTGTTTGATACTATAGTATTATAGGGTAGGGTCTCCTCTTTTCGTGGATATCAAGATCATGAAAATCGGTCATGGCGTTACGTAATATTGACGTCACAAAGTATATCAAGACCGAAAAAAAATCAAATTTGGGCAAAAATAGCTAGTTTTTCCAAAAAAAGGAGGTGGCATCAACCCCCCTACCTTATGACCTTAACGGCCTACCATAACCCCACCTTTGGTGGTACCCCCGGTTTTTGTTTTCATCAAAATGACCGCTAAGGACGTAAACACAATTACCTAAATGTTAAGGGTCGGTTTATTTTGGGTTTTGGTTAATTCGGCAATCACACGTTAGGGGGTTGGTAACAACCACCAACACCACCACCACAACCCCACCACCCCCACCCCACTATCCCCACCCAACCCCTTAGGAAGACGAGGGTTAATCAAGTAAGATCAAATTAAATAAAAATCCTCCTTGCTTCAGAATTGTTCACATTTCATATATATAGAATTAACGTTGATGTTGCTCATGAAAACAAACGTGGTGAAAATGTTGTTTATAAAATAAACAATTGTAATGAACATTTGCTCAATTTAAACACAGCTTATCAGATGTCGAGTGGCATGAAATCCTTAATAACAATGATGTAAATGACGAAAATAATAAGTTAATTAAAAATATGATGAATATATTCCGCTTAAGAAATGCAAGGTTAATAGAAACATATTATCCGTTGATTACCAAAGCATAAATAAGAAAAGCAAGTTGTATAAACACTTTATAAATAATCCAACCGAAGTGAAGGTTCAAAAGTACAATCACCATATCATTCTTTCGCTACCGAGGCACAATACTGTCGCAAGCTGCAAAGAATCGTGTTTTTTCCTTGAACGTTCTTTCGTCAACTCATTTTGTGTTATCACCAATGTTTCACCGTCATAAGTACATTATTAGCGTTAATAAAGTATGTCAATGCAGCGCATTTGAAGAATGTCATCGAATTATTAGTTTGATACATGTATATATTGATTACACCTGCAGGAAGAAAATGTATGATCTAACATATTATTATAGCCATGCTTCGTTAATATTTGTATTCATTTATTTTATGAATGTGTTATTCATTTACGTTTTAAAGAAAGTATGCAATACCCTAGATGTTTATGCATTAAAGTTAGCAGATACCTAAAGTGGTAAAAATGAAATCTATAACCTGCCGATCCTGAACTAGAGGCAGGAAGAAACCCTGGTACTCCAAGATAACCAGTGTGGATGGGTATAAGCTCTGTCCTCCAAAGTAAAAAAGCAGTATGTTCCATTTTCTTTTTTGCATAAATATGTTGTTTCAAGTATGTTATAATATCAATAGTATTTTAATTACTCTTTACCATTTAGTAATATCAGTTTACAGGGTGTCCCAATAAGCACTGTGCATGAGAATAGAGCTGATTTTCTCAGACGTTTGTCAACCAGCTCCTTAAAACTTGTGTGCGTCTCAGACCCTCGATATGTGCCTTTATTATTCATTGTTGAAAACTTCATTAACATCTATTTGTGTAAGCCAGAGATATGGTTGATTTTGTCAGCTTGTATTTCAGCATTTCAGCATTATTCTCCTGCACAATGGCAAACACTACAGTTAAGAATGTTAACAAAACTGAGCAATTAAGATCGAATCCCACTGAACTTTTAAATATTCTTTAATTAATAAATGATTATGTCTAGTAAAGATAATCTAGCTATTTGTCTGTTATTGCATTTCTTTAAGTTATTTACCAAGTATTTTTATTTGTTAAAACATAGAGATAATTTTTTGAAACATGATATGCTTTTATAGGGGTTCTCAACTAGTTATTGCAATGCGCCACATACATAACAACGTTTTAGGATACAGTGCAAGATTTTCCATTTTTATTACATATTTCATAAAACTTCACCAAAAATAAAAGTTGTCTTATTTCACATTACAGCAATAACCCTAGATTCATTGTTAGGTATTACAAAAATATAAAAAAACTGCGTAAAATTGCACAATATTATTCTATCAAGATATCGTTAAATAAAGTTGGTTACCCACATTGATTCCAAAAATTATAAGACGTTTTTAGGTGTTTATATATCGTATAAATTGATGACATGATATTTTAAGTTCAGGTAAAGCCATTGATCATTGATTTTATGGAACATTCGGTGTCTTTGAAACTGGTTTGAAGTTCTTCTAACCAAGTTTTGCACATAAAACATATTTTAGTGCCCATTTAGAATCTCAGAACAAGTACCATTTTGAATTTGATACAAGCTTACAATACAATTAAATTAGAAGAGATGTTGTTGTGACCCTAACTGTTATTTCCTGTTGATTATTTATGATATCAGACATTTTTATAGGCTGTTTTGTCGATTTTCATGAAAATTTGCTATTTTCGCAGCCTTCTTGGTGGCCATTTTGAATTTGAAATATGCATATTTACCCAATGTTGGGTAATTTCACTATTGTTTACAGTGTAAGTATGTTAATTGGACTCCATGCCCAACAACAACATTTTTTTAGGTGCTTTAGAAGCCAAGATATAGGAAATTATATATTAAAAATGGCGGCCATTCTGAAAATCCAAAATGACCGCCATAACGGTATTTAAAAAAATGCCAACATTGGTTTTTAATATGAGTGAACATTCAACTTTAGAAAAATGCAAAATTTAGCAAATCCCCACAAAAAGCCAGCGAACCACCCCCTGAGGACATACCAACCCTGACTATTATATGGTTGACTGGCTTCAAGAAGTAGCTTTTGATTGGTTGAAAGGAAGTCAGGAACTTGTGCAGTGACTCGTCAATAATTGACAGTTTGGCGTTTTGGTCTAGGAATAATATTCTTTGTGTAAGGCTTGTGTGCACCTTAGCGGTCAAGGTGGAGGGGACCATATGGACCAACACCGAAAAGGCACTTTTGCGAAGGAATTTTACGTTGAAATTCTAATCACAGGTAAATCACTTCAAAGGAACCAGAACAAAGAAAAACAATTGAAAATCGGACAAACCATTTCAAAATGGCGACCAAAACAAATGTTGCCGTGTCACGTCAATATTTACCCGCCATAAATGATTTTTTTTTTCAAAATTTAGTTCTCAATGCCATTTGAAAGATGACCACTAAAGATATTTAAGTTTCAAATAGCAGCTAAATTTGCCAAAACGTTTTGATTTTATGGGCAATTTTGTATTTCAAAGCCCCCTATACGTTACTGTATAAAATAATTATGGTTACCACAATAATATTTTCATACATATCTACAAAACAGAACATAACTCAGTCGTGAAATTACACACGGGTTATGAGAAAAATATGAGCAAAAAATTAGTAAAATCTCAAAAAGTTTGAAAACAAGTTGAAGAAATCGGACCATGGTCCTTTAAGATGTAATCATTGCACTTGGACATATATTCGACAATTAACTTTAGCTTATACAAATACGCCTTGGTATTTGGAGACACAGAGCATACTCGTATTTACAGTTTTATACGTATTTTTAATGAAAAGTGTTTTGTAGGTTTGTTTAGAGTAACGTGCCCGCTACTTGCTTAATTTAAAGCTGTGTTTATCTATGCAACTGCAAAAATTTTCACAAAAACGTGTCTCGTGAGCAAATATTTGAAGCCAAGAAATTGCTTACTTAAAAGGATATTAAGCGATGTATCTCCACAGTTTTTTTTTTATCTGAAAATGTTTACGTATTTTTTTTAGCGTTAAATAACTGTGAGTCTGGGAAATACGACTACCAAATAATTTGATCGCTACACTTTACTCCTATTGTGAAAGGTCGTATTTACATGTTAACCTATGACTCACACCGTCAGAAACAATAGATTAATAAAGAATAAACGGGGAGTGTACCAGTGATTCAATATCTAATCTGTCACAGATTTATAATAACATTAAGAGCATTTTAACAATACCTTGAACCCGAGAAGCTGCTATTAAACTAATGAAATAATGAATCTGCGGATTTTCCCCATAATACGAACGACTTAAAATTTCCAAGGGCTTGCAAAAAGGATTTAATGTATACTGTAATTATTTCTACTAAACTTGAAATTGTCCCTTTGTTAATATACAAAAGTGTATTTGTCGTGTAATAAATGACAGAAATATAGACAATTTGATAATGGATATAAAAAATCAACAAAGAAAAAGCAACATACAAGTGGGTATCAATAATTTGTAAAGATCACCAAGAAGAAATGCAGCCAGTAATATACATTTATTATGTGAATGTTAAGTCATCTTTAAATAGCCACTCTTCAAAGTAACACATTTCTCCCACTTAAAACTCATTTTTCACAGACCATCTTTGTAGAG
The DNA here is from genome assembly GCA_000969725.1 of Ophiothrix spiculata. NCBI lineage: Eukaryota > Metazoa > Echinodermata > Ophiuroidea > Amphilepidida > Ophiotrichidae > Ophiothrix > Ophiothrix spiculata. Next base: position 37,612 of record JXSR01S075569.1, on the reverse strand, counting down.
GTTCTATTTTTAGCGAAAAGTCTACATTGTATTTCTCAAAAATTCAATACTTTGAGTATAGCCATGTTTTATTGCATCATTATGACTTCATTATTTGACAAATGTCCATAACCCTTCAAATGCAGGAATTTTATCAAGTCCCATATCTTTGATTTCTCTATGGACTTTATTTAGTAAACGGAGGCAGGTTGTTGACATATATCGACACCTGCATATAAAGTATTAATGCCATTGGTATCATTTTTGTACCATTATGTACACAAGGACGAGTGCCCATCCTGACAAAAGTTTATCGATACAACCCCTTTCCTTCTGTGTGATTTATATATATTTTTTTGATACCCCCTCTAGTTAATTTGAGGTGAACCACTATGTCTCATTATTGATGATGACGATTTGAAGTAATTTCATTTTAATAAGCTGTTCATATTCATTAAAATGTTACCGCCGGAAATTTTGATCACGTTGAGTTAAAACGAGAGATGTAGGTAGACATACATTATGTTTCCACTTTGAAATTCAAAAGTCAATTCACTACTTGTATGGTCCGCCCTTTGTGGGGAGAGCCTCGATCTGACAGTGAATTAAACTAGTATGTTACGTAACTATGTATTCACTTCATGCAAAGTCAGTGGTTTTTGAAAGAGGGAATCGAACTGTTAATCGTAATATTATATATGTTCCCATCATATAGCTCAGTGGTTCCCATTCATCTCGCAAGCCAGGTTGAGGCTCTCCCCAAAATGGCGAAACCGTGCAATAGGCCAATTATAACCTTTGAATTACACATTCAATAAGAAGATTACAGCCCGCTAGCCGGAATAGCCAGTTCGCAAGTCAAAAGGTTCGCTAGTCCAAAAATTTAATAGGGTTCTCTAGTCCGAAAATGAATAAGATCTTCTAGTCCGAAATTAAACATAGTGTGTTAAGGGCACAGTTAACCCCTCATTTTCTGAAATATTTCATACTTTGTAACTCAGCAACCGATTAGTAAATCCATATAAGAGTATACATTTCTAGATGTGGATTTACATGTAGAAGATGATGGTTAGGTCAGTTTAGGACCAAAATGTATGATTTTGGACCAAGGTCCAAAAAACCCATGTTCTTGGACCATTAATTTGTAAACAACCTAACTTAATTTTGAAAAAATAAAAGTTGGACCTCGAATGCTTTTTAGAATCTAGAAACACATGTCTAGGAACGCATTTCTCAAATTTTTGATTTTTGACTTACTTTTTGAAATATCGCCAAAAATAGGTCCAAAATTGGCCCAAAATGATTTTTTAGTCATTTTTGGCCTATTTTAGGCCTATTTTTGGCAATATTTCAAAAAGTAAGGTAAAAATCAAAAATTTGAGAAATGCGTTCCTAGACATGTGTTTCTAGATTCTAAAAAGCATCCGAGGTCCAACTTTTATTTTTTCAAAATTTAGTTAGGTTGTTTGTAAATATAGTGGTCCAAGAACAGGGTTTTTTTGGACCTTGGTCCAAAATCATGCTGTTTGGTCCAAAACTGACCTAACCATCATCTTCTACATGAAAATCCACATCTAGAAATGTATACTTTTATATGGGGTTACTTATCGGTTGCTGAGTTACAAGGCATACAATATTTCAGAAAATGAGGGGTTAACTGTGCCCTTAATTCTAGGGTTTAGCTGTCCGAAAAAAAAAAAAAATGGTTCGCTAGTCTGAATAAGTTCGCAAAGAATGGGTTTGCTAATCAACATAATAAATTATTTTTCTGACAAGCATAATTTATTCGGAATGTTAAACGTGTGTTTATTTTTAACTGTCTGATGCCCCCGTAATTGGCTATTAAATGATTTGTTGCCGCTGATCTATATTTCATTTCTTCTATATATAATACGTAAATGACATAAACGCTGTGATCATGACCATTTTTTACCAGTTTCCAACCATTTGACAATTAAAGTCAATTTCCTACAGATGGCATGTTGTTTCAAAGCAAAGGTAATTTGTTGGGTAATTTATTATTCACACGCATTCATCGGTTTCCTAAATGTCAATTATCCCACTCCTGCCTTCGAACATCTGCCCAAACTAGATTCTCATCATTTATTTATTGCTATGTCAACATTCGACATTTGGAAGTACTTAGTTAAATACAGGTGTAGGGACTTGCAATAACGAATTCGGATTACAGATCGCGATTTCAGGACGATGAGTTGTTTATTAATCATGCAAGGTTAAAGTGAAATAAATTTAGATGTTGTTCCCACTTTGATCCTGATTTTTTTCACATTGCACATATGTAAGTTAGAATGAATCTAGAATACGTCACTTATGAATGGCAAAAACCGATGCTCTCCCGGTGATTTTACGATGAGTTGACGACATCTTGACGACGTTTACACAATGTCTTGGCTACATTGAAAACATTACTGATGCTTGACAAATGGATGTTTTGTCGATGTATTGACGACGTCGGTGAGATGTCTTGTCACTTTTGTTGCACTAGACTCTAACTTGTTGTACGCAGGAATACGTTATCTGAAACAATTACAAGATTTATGGCATCAAAAATTACTAAAACGGCTTGATAGGATAAGATTTGTAAACGTTATTGAAATGTTTCATACCTGATTATTTGTCAGAGCAACAATACTGTTTCAGTCAATCGCTGCATCATCTTTTATTAGATATGATCTGTAAATGGCAGTACATATACGATGTACGGATTTACGTCAATAGCTGACGGACCTGGTGAAATAACATGCTGATATTTTGTTATGACAAGATCTTTGTGGTTTGTGGTGTCCATATGAAGAGTAAAGAAGCACAATTTCAAAATTATGCAAGTTGTGTATTCAACCAATGGCCTATTAAAATGTCAGTAAAATTAACTGTATTTAAAGTATACAGAAAAAAAACAATAGTTGGTGAACCATGCAATTTAATCGTTGTGCTTAAAAAAATAAACCTACATTTCTATTGTAGCAAAGTGCTTTTAAAATGCATCTGTGTATTTAGTGTTTATTGTTCTTAGAAGGATTATTAGTCAAGTTAGCTCAATTGGTAAGGCGCTCGCTTGCAGTGCGGAAGGTCCCGAGTTCGAACCACGCTGGTGCCAAAAGTTGAGTGTGCTTAAAATTCCCCTGGACAAGGAACTAACTGCTAATTGTCTCGTGGAAATCCGTACGAAACTCGGGGAGCTGATCCGGGCAGCGATGGTGCAAATGTGGGCTGATCAAGGTTCAGCGCCCCTAGAGGTTGTCGCAGTACCTGAAATGATGCTTGGTGTGGAATGGAGCTTACTTGGGCCACAGTGGTCAGCTAACACATGTAAAGTGTGCAGTGGCCGAGTGGAATTACAAATCTTGGAGGCTTTTTTTTTAATTTTTTTATTATACACAACTTTAGATGCTTTCCACGTTCACCGAATAGACGAACTTGTTTTGTTTCAAAGAAAATATAAAATCAATGTGCATTCTTCAACGGATGCTGGTTATTGCAAAATGGAATACTTTAGTGAGAACGGTTATATTGGAACAAATAGGGCTCAAAAACTTTCTTTTTGCGGAAAATAGGTCTTAAAAATAGTTTCGGCCAAAATTAAGGGTTTGGAATGGACATTTTGTAAAATTCGTAATTTCTGTTGAAGAGTGGTCTTACAGAACTGAAACATTTTGAAACAGGGGTCTAATGGAACTGCTGTGTGAGCGTGAAAGGGTTCTTCAGGGCCATACATCCTCTTTTCAAGGTCATTACCCCTACCCATGGTTTTTGTAATTTGTTTTATGCTTTAAAATACGTTTTAATATTTAGAATATTGAAATAAAAGAATGAACATACTATTTAACTTATGATGCACACGTGCAACGTTTTTTTTACCTTTGTGACACATTTAGCCTGTTCAAGTTTGTCGTAAGTTATCTCATTAACGGACAAAGGATTTAGTTTACAAATCTCTTACAAATAGTTTACAAATTCTAAATGACAAAAGAAGTATCGAATTAATCTTACCGCGCAAAAGAGGCCTGTCAACTAAAGTATAGGATAATCTATTGTCTTTGATTAAAGCTAAAACGTCTGGCGGTTTTAGTTGTGCTTTTTGTCGTGTAAACACAAAAGGATTGTTACGGATTGCAATTTCTTAAGTGGGGATTATCTATACGTATTGACTCCAGTGAATAGAATAAGTAATGGGTTAACAAAATATTTTACCACGGATTACAAAATGCATTGTTATGCACGGACAGAACATTTAATTATTTCAGCTGTACTAACTAACTTAAAAGATTGCAAAGTGTGAAGAAACTTGGTGGCATACATGTAACATACTACCTTTGCATATGGAATTTCATTTTAATTGAACAATTCTGTGTACGTACATGAAAACAGAACTTTGCAACGTTTTCATTACATTTGTGACATGACAAGGTAATTAGCTGAATTGGGTTAACCACTCACAGTCACTCTTCAAAAGTAATAAGTAAAAAGAGGTATATTATGAGATTGAGAATTGGAGACACTTTTGCCAATTCGAGATACTTTTGAATACTAGTGTCATCATAATAAACGTAAACACAACGTACTCATTTGACAAAGGTTGTTAGAAATACTTCACAAGTGGGTAAAACACCTAAATCAGCTAAAATGTATATATGTCGATGTCTTCAAAACAGATTAGAAACACAGATGTCAGAACGGAAGTAAGCCCGATATTGAATGTTTGGTCATTGTAGGAAACAGAAATAATCATGACGATTACCTTTTGCATATTTCATTTCGGCCACATTAAGGACCACTTTCTGAAGAATCGCCCACCTACATTTCTTTGTATGCGTCTAATGTATAAGAATTCGTAAAATGTACGTGAACATTCCATCAAGGCAAATTTGCTATTTGTATGAAAACAAAAGCAAACAAAAAATACGTAATTGTACCGTTTATGTTTTAGATTCCACTTTACCGACTCATGTCTGCTCAGATGGCTCAGTGTATATTATCGTGCTTCGTAATGAATGACTAACTAGTACCCGAAACCATGGTTCGATTCCCCACATATACAGTGGGAACTATTTATCTTTTCATATATAAACATAACTTTGATTCGCATTTTCCTGAAAAGTCATTGCCATTTACCAGAAGGTTATGCTTCATGCTGTTCAAGAAGAGTGGATGCTCTTTATGTTTATCAAAGTGTTTATCCAATAGCAGACAAAGAAACACACTTTGCAATGGCATTTATTTATATTTCATGCATGCCGGTAGCAAAAGTCAAGAAGTAACATTCTTCAATAAAGATAGAAACGTAAATAAATAATGCTTGCGACTAATGGTGTCTTTACGATGACTTGGCGCTGTCTTGGCGACGTTGAGGCGATGTCTTGCCGATAGGAGCATATCGCAAATGCATTTTGAAAATATCACTGATGCATATCAAATGACGAATATTTCTTGGCGACTCGGACCGATGTTCTGGTAATTTGGTTACACAAGACTTTAAATTACTGTACGAAAGAATCATCTGAAACAGTCACAGTATTTTTAAAATTAGGATATTAACCCTTGTCTTACCAATATAAATATAAAGTAGATCCAACGGACAAGGTGACAAAACACATCAAGGATCAAATTTGATACAGAAGGTTACTTAGAGTACAATTAAATGATTAAAGAAAAACAAAGTAAGCCAACTCAATGTGGGGAGGAAAATAACATAAGCCTACACTCTAAGAAATTTCCCGTAAATTTTACGGTAAAATCACTGGCAATTTTGTTGCCAACACTTTACCGTAAAATTTACAACTTGCCGTAATTTAATATACGGTATTTTACTGGCCACACCAAGGGAAAATATGCAGCTTTAGTACAATAACTACAAATATATCTTACATTTAGTATATATTTTCTGTGGTGTCAAATTGTCTTTTTTGCTAAAAATTTACGGAACTTCCCCGTTTTTTCCACACATTTACGGTAAAATCCCGTAAAAGACGTAAAAATTTACATTTCATCCGTAAATATTTTCTTACGGGAATTTACCGTTAAAGAATACCGGTTTTCTACCGAAAAATACGGTCATTTCTTAGAGTGTAATGTGTACAAAAAATAAAAAATAACGAAAAGAAAAAAATTACGAAAACAAAAAAAACATTAGACGGACTTACATTAATCGTCTTTTTTGTGGATTATCCGTTTCTTGTTAATTGCTGTTTGGTAAGTTTGATATATTTGTGTTTGTGCATATACTAGGTCTTCAAAGTTATTGATAATGTTTTTTTCTTTTCGTTATTTTTTTATATTTTTATACACCTTTTCTTACCGTACGCTTCCATATCACCTAACCTGATTTTGCTATCCTGTGTTGAAGGCACATCCACGTGATCAGTTTTGTACTAAGTACCCCTTTTGGGGGCCCTATTAAGATTAAAACCCACCTTAAATATATCGTCATTCTACATCATGGTCAATATATACAATTCTGAAAATACATATAAAAATATTTGCCAACAAGCTTTAAATTTCGTGTTGTGTGTAGGTGTGTGTGTGTGTGTGGGGGGGGGGGGGTTCTCAACTTTCACTTTGGTATAATAGATGTGCCGTATGCTGAGCTTAAAGAGCGGGGACAGGTGTAGGCACCAAAGAGAGAGTTTTTAAAACACTTTAAAAAAAAATAATTCTTTGGAACAAATAGGGACTTATAAAACGTATTTTTTGGGGAAAAAAGGGCGTAAAGTTTCGGACAAACTTGAGGCTTTGAAATGGAAATGTTGGTAAAATTATTCTCTAGAAAGACACTTTCTGTAAAAATCGTGATTATTGTTGAAAAGGAGTCTTAGAGAAATAAATCCTGCTGAAATAGGAGTCATACGAAACTGCTGAGCCACCGCGAAAAGGATTCTCCAGGGCCTCACACCCCTTTCCCTTACGGTGAGTACCCCCCTTCCCACCGGTTTTGTGCTAGAATGTGTAAGTAAAAAATAAATAAATCGAATTACAACTTATGATATACACTATACACGTATGCCTATGCAACGTTTTCGTGACGTTTGTGACATATTATTTCTGCTGTACTTATTAAAGGGACTCTTCCTACTAATTTATTACCTACACACTTTTTTTACATAAATCAGTAGAACAAGTTTATAGTACTATAACCAACCTACCAGTAGCTTTCCGTGATTTTGAGGAATATTGGAGAAAATTCTTTACCTGCTTTAATTTTTTTCGCCAGCAAAATAAAAAAAGATGTGAAAACAGTGTTTCTAGTTTCAAAATTTAAAAAGATGTGGTTTCTACACATGTGATGGGTAAACAAATTCTTTTTGATGAAATTGTTTCAATATGTATTAGATTATCTCTACGAGCTTTGTTTGACTTTTTTATCTGGAAAATTCAGATCTGAGATACAAATGTAGTATTCAGAAGACACAAGATAGTCACACCACCATCAAAGAATGACATATTGCAAATTCATTATCTCTCAATTTGAGCCATTTCTGTTTAATTATTTGCATTTTTGGGGGGATATTACTACACTTTTATGCTTTATTTAAAGCATTTCCATAAGTTTTTAAATCTAAGTGGAATCTAAGCTAGTCCCTTTAACTAAAAACAGGATCAAGTTTGATGAAACTCGGTATGGGGTATTATACCTATAACATGCTTTCTTTGTGTATGGAAGATCATTCTAATTGAACATTCGTTTGTGACATGACAAGGTGATTAGCATAAATGGGTGGTATTATTATATAATAAACAAAACTTGCGATTTGCTTTATTTCTGCCAATATGTGTTAACCAAGGAGAGATACTTATCATAATAAACGTTAACACAACAGATTCATTAAATATAGGTTATTAGACAGGCTTCAAAATTGGGTAAAAACATCGAATTTAGTTATATTTTATTCATATATATTTTAACATTAAAATGTCTTCAAAACAGATGTAAA
>JXSR01S075567.1:28829-39328 GCA_000969725.1 Ophiothrix spiculata | reverse complement strand
GCATATTTAAAATCTTCACTTAATTCTTAAATTTTGTAAAAAAAAAAATTATAAACCTACCGTGCTGATTTCTTCTTTTTTTTTTTGCTACTGACATATTAAAAGAAAAACATGTTAGCGTTAATCATACACGCATTGTGAGTATAACCTGTCAAATCGAATGAAAGTGTGTTTTGCTAAAATGATTCATTGGAAAAATACTCTAAACCTGTCAATCAAAAGACCTGCTGAAATTGCACGTATAAACATATACATGTATTTGTTTCCCTTGTCAAACACAGTGACGTGATGTTGACAGTCAACAATACAACTAGATGGTATACCAAAGGTTTAAAGTGCCAAATCCAAAATATAATTCGCTATAGGCAAAACGAAAATGTATTGGACAATATAAACAGGAATCTAGGGTAGGGGCTGCATTGATAAACAATGGGGCCCTGTAATCTAGATTTTTGTTTACACTGTTCAATGAATTTTTGTTTGACCTTTACCTTTCGCAGTCTTGGCATATATATACCGTGCGAGTAAAAAAAAATGCAATAACTAGATGGAAGCTATATTGTAAGAACAAAAGTAATTTCGAACAAATAGTATTAATTTCTAAATAGATCATGGATTAACTTTTAAACAGTGAAAGAATTGTGCAAATTGATAAAGGGTCATTCTTTTTAATGTGGGCACCCATAAATGGTGGATTTGTAACATGGAGGGTGATTTATGCATCAATTTTTATCATATCATTTCAACAATCAAATGAAATGTCATAATTTTGATATGATTTTAAAGACAATTTATTTGACTTTCAAGAAATCAAGAATATAACCCAAATGAAGTGATTAATTAAGCTTAATGACCCGTTACAGCTACTTAGCCAGGGTGGAGTTGGGTGAGGTTGAGGTGAGTGAGGTTGAGGCATCATGAAAATTGTGCATGAATTGTTCTATCATTTCTCCTTAAAAAACCATTGAAGTGTCACAAATCTTATATGATTTTAAAGGCTAGTTATTGTTTATCAAAAACAAGTTGAAATTAACACGAATAAAATTGAATATTAACGCTATTAACAAGTATAAGTCAATAAGCTAATTTAGCCAGACATGAAAACAGGCATAAATGTGGTTGGTGTGGATGAGATACGTACATTGTGCATCAAATGTTGTCTCAATTTGTCAATAATCGTATGAAATGTCATAAATTTGGTATTATTTTGAAGATAATGTATTAGCCTATAAAATCAATTGAACATATTAGCCAAATAAAAGTATTAATTAACTCTAAACAACGATTACCAGGAAGGAGTTAGGTATGGATGAAGTGAATGAGATGAAACGCAAATGGACCTCGCCTCAAAAAGGATGACCAAAGGCATTGCGCAGATATCCTTATTTGAATACTATGGTATGAAAACAGTTCTGTCCAAATAAGCAAGCCTCGTCAAACGGGTAAGCACTAATATTTAATTGAATTTCTTGCCAACACCTCTTGAATAATAACACAAACCGATTACCTTGCTCCAGTGACAATTTCCTCTTAATCTATTAATTTACATATAAAAGATAATTTAGGCGGTCTTTTTTTTCAAGTGCAAATTGACATGTTTGGAGATACTGTCTTAGAAGGGAGAGCTTATCAATCAGTCACTGTTAAAATGCCTCAAGATCAGTTCACAAACGAGCAACGTGCTCTTATTACTGAGGTTTATTTTACCACCAAATCTCATGCAGAAGTGAAACGGAGATTCCGGGTGCATTCACCCAATCGCGTGTACCATGTGCATCCACCATCTTGAATTCAGGCGAAATTCAAAAGAACAGGAACAGTCCATATTAACCAAATAAAGAGACATCTGGAAGACCGCGAAGAAGCAGGAGAAACATCGACCGCGTTCGTCAGACATTTGCAAGAGATCCAGTAGTGAACTCAAAATGAAATACAATTTTGAGAATGGGTTCAAAACTTTAGTATGCAACACATTCCAGTTATTTATATTGTTTTTTCAACTTTCTCTGAAGAAAAAATAGAATTTTTGGTTAAAAATGAATAAATGTCCACCTCAAACAACAGTGCAAACGGTCCTTTTCAAGACACCCAAAAACAAAAGAGAAAAGATAATGTCATAATTGTGTCCTCCATAAATAAAACATATGCACGACAGTTGGACAGAGCTGTTTTTGTGCCTTCCTATTCAAATAAGTGTACCTCTATGACGCCTTCATCAATTTCCCCCATTCTTTCACCATTTTAAAAGTAAATCTATGATATGTTAAGATATACGTACATTTTATGTTCATGAAATCTCTTGTTCTTAAAATATGGCTTTCATTTAACTATTGCAGTTTTTTTGACTCACTCGGTATATAGCTGGTCATGTTTTTCAAGGAAGGGCCTATTTGCGTTACATCACACTCACATCGTTCAATCTAATTTCATTCTACTACATTAAGGGTGATTAGAGTTGATAAATACCTATATTTTGGTAATATATTTAATTGGTTTTGAATAATTATAAATTCTCTAAAATAATGATGAAATCGGCCAAGGTTATTTTTACCAGTCTTTACTGCTTCGGGTAGACAATTAAATAGCCTTTTAAATAAGGAAAAGCTTGTGACTTCAATATATTAATTTTCCTTATGATATCGCCAACAAAATTGTATATTTTTTTTCTGTTACAATCTGTATATCACGTTCTCCATTTCTTTTCAAGGTGAATGAAACTACACCTACGTGTAATAATGCCAATTATCAAAGTTATTTTCATCCCAGCTAAAATATTCTCCTGTGTGTAATAATAGATAATGCTCAATCAGCATAGGTAAATAGGACAATAAACAGGTGAACGTATTTGTTCCGTCTTGTAAGTGGTATTTTAAGATCATTGACATTTTAAAGCATTGAAATAGATAGCTTCAGCCTTGGTAAGGAAAAGTTCATCTCTGAACATGTAAAAGATGAAGGGATAGACACCGTTAAAGAAGCTGAATATTTACCAGATATTCATTTTTATAAAAAGAGGCACTGCACTCTATCAGCAGATTTTCTCTTGTGTCATACACCATTCAAGACATCGCCAAGACGTCACGAAGACAAACTATCTCAAAGACATCGCTATCGGTATTGTTTTCAATTTGCTACGCACGGATGATGATTTCAATATGTACTCGCGATGCACTCTTAAAATACATAGATATGACTTAGCTTTTAATACAGTCCAAGACTTCTTAAAACGCACATTGCATGTCATTGTTTAGATGAAGAATCATTGTTTTGAATTTTTCATTTTTACAGTATTTTTGCGTCATAACCATCTCAGCATCAATGATTCACACGATTTGACGAATTTAATCATACTCTTTGTTTATTCATCATTTGTCTTCACATCTCATAATCACGACAATATAATATTGTTAATAAATGTCAATTTACTCGACTTCTTTAAATGCCAGATATCTTTACTTTAAAAACATTTTCCTTTTTGGTATATTGTAGTTATTAACCGCCCAGGAAATGACCCCCTTTTAATATTTAAGGACATTCTTTTCCAATTAACATGATACATAGAGTCAAAAATATGAACGTAATGAGATTGACACTGAAATAATCAATTGGTTGTCTAAGTGATTTGCATCGGTGTCGTACCGTGATCATAGAGTAGTGCAGTATTGTCCATGAATATCGTGTGAATTCACCAAACTCTGTCAAACAATATTTTGTTTTGGCAATAATGAATTTCTCAGTCAAAATCTAATGCTATAGTTGATTCCTTCTTCATCAAAATGTATACGTTTATATTTTTGACTCTGTAAGTATTGTATTTTAAATTCACTTCACATTACAAAAAAATAACTTAATCCCAGGCCTTGACTTTTGAAAACTGCTGGTGAGTGACAAATCCCTCTCCTCAAAACCTTTTAGGTTAGCTGTTATAGGCGAGTGATTTTAATTATCTCTTAACATGACAATAAAACAAATAAAAAAAGACAATTTGTCGCTCCCCCACATTTTTCCCCGTGCAAAATACACGTTAACCCACAGAAAACAATACTTTTCATTGGGCAAAATTAAAAATGATTTTCAGGGTACCCTGATAATATCCTAACTACTTTAAGGTCCACTCATTTTGGGATCAGCTTATCCCTCCAAGTGTTAGTAATTGGTCCCTTATAATATAACATAAATTGGAAATTAAGTCCCTTGATATAATTAACAAACGTCTATGATTCAGAGCCTTATCTTGTTAATTTTGCTTTGTTTTTACTGAGTTCTAAAGACTTTGTCTATTTTATAAATTATCCATGTTAACCGTTTTAAGGTTTCGTTTATAACCATATTTACTGCTTAGTTACATATTTTGGAAAACGTCAAACACAATCTTTGTGTTGAGAATCATAAAAATAAATGATGTTTTTCGATGATTTTTAAAATCATACTTTTTAGAAAATAGTAATATAAAAGTTAGTCCGATGTGAATAATGATACTATTGTATAACATATTTTCAAAGTGAAACTATTTTCAAATTGTATTTACTAGCACAATTTAATTTTTTCTAGTAAAATGAAACGAGAAGACTTGCTTATTGATGAATCTTGGAATTGATAATTGGCAAGTTTTATCCAGTTGATTTCGACAGGTTGTATCGAAATGTTTTACTAAATCTGTATTCTAAAAGTCACCAATTGACATGTTTCAATAAGATTTAAAATATAAGAAGTATACAAAATATTGTAATTCAATTTGAAAATATTTAACACACTCCTTATTTAAAAAGTCTATATTATTATCGAAGTCAACTAATAAGTACCTATTTTATACATTATTTAAATAGAAGTTAACAGTAATTAATCCTAATACTTGTTTGTTCTCAAATATTCTTTACAAAGTCACACATTTTGGGCGCTCTGTTCTCAATTCACACATTTGGGATATTGTTCTTAGTCAATAATCATAGTAAGTGTATAAAAGTATAATAAATATTCTCTATTATCTTATTATCTATAGTGGTAAAGTCTATGGATGGGAAGATTTATCATATATAAGTCACTCGAGAATCCGACAAAGTTGATACTATGAGATTTCCGTTCCAAAACAAACACTATTTGTGATAAGTTCTCAAGTTAAATATAAAAGATATCTTCCGAAAGCATCAGCGCAAATATTATTCAGTTTTCACAGTTTCACCTTGCACTGTCACCATTCCTTTCCCAGCTACAACAAATTCGCCTTTTATCCTTTGTGGCTGTATATTCGTTACAGCGGACGTGACAGGAATGCCTTCTTCCGTGTTTTCTTCACCTGAAGTAATTGGCATATAGGGTGGAAATGTCCCTTCGGGGTCAATACGCACCTCATCCGTGTTAAAATCATCCTCCTCGTCAACAGCATGTGTGCAACTTGGAATGAGTAGAGATATTGCAAGAAGAGACCCTCCAGCACAAAGCAAAATAAGCCCTGCTAATTTGGCACCGTCAAGTTTCTTATTAAAAGATATCGCGTCTTGATCCATGACAGGAGTTTCATCCGTATAACGTAGAATCTCCTTCTTTGGTGTAACAAAATACCCGATTAAAAGGGCTAGCACCGCGAGAATCAGAATGTTTAAACCCACCCATGCCCCTGCTTTCCACCAAAGAGCTCCTTTACTGCAAGGTCGCTTTTTGTGTCGTATTCTTGCTAGCGGATGATCCTCTGCTTCACAATACACATCATCTCTGTCCTTAAATTGCGGATCATCTTCATAAAACTTATGCAAATATGATTTCATGCCAAAATCAGATCCACTGCTCAAACTTAGTAAATAACTTTTATCGCTATGTTCACTTTCGGAGACACTTTCTAACCTTGGAGGTCTGGGTAACTTCTTGCGAACTGGAAGAGGGGCTGGAGGGGCGGATTGTAATTGCACTCTTTTGACCATTGAAGGAGGGAAATTGTTTCCACAGCCATTATTCTCTTGTACATCAACAAGAGTGTTTTCTGTCGGGAGGTTGTTTCCGCCATTATTCCCTTGTAATCCAGCTACAGAATTTTCTATTTGAGGTACTGAATTCGCCGCTTCTTCAATGTCATCTTCATCCTCCATCGATAATAGTGTCACCTCATCTTCAACCATTGTAATCTATTTACGTTTGATGTGCTAGACACACGTATACACCGAATTGTGTCAATAAGGGAAACGTTTTCCAGGATGGCAATTACTCTTGTTGTCAGTTAAATGTCACACCACAAGTTGCGCCTGACAGGCGGTAGGCTGGATGGCAGGAATCGGTACCTGGGAATAAAGAAGAAAATGAGGCACAGTTAATACATTATGTTTGAAAAAACATGAAAGAATATGTACATGACCCAGAGCATAATTTGTTTTCATATTTTATCCTATCAATAATCTGGAAAACAAATCACAACAACTATGAAGCAAAAATCAGAGTTAAAGTTCAATGTGCAACTATACTTCAAATGAAATATATGTTATTTTTTTGCCTATCATACATAATTGGTCGTTTTATTTTAAATAATTTGAAACAAGTTAATTTGTCATGTTATTTTTAGCATGTTTAATGATGTTAGAAAATTAGTAGTAGCTAAGTATTAATTACAATAGACAAGAGTAAAAACATTGTCTGGCTTCTAAGTCTCTGCCAAAATTCTTCGGACAAAATCAGTCACGTGACCAACTATTGCAGGGTACGATCGCGTTTGTAAACAATTGGTCCTGTACTCTGGATATTTATTTACATCGTCTCAAGAATTGTGACGCCGACTTTAGTAAATTTATAAGTAGTAAGAAAAGTAGACTTTTGGTTTAATGTATTTTTTACAAGAGCAATATTGAAAACAGTTTAATATTTTGATATAAAATGTTATTTTGATTTAATGTTTCCATTGCGGGAATTTGAAACTATAAGCAAGCAAGTATTGTATATGCTTAGTGTATTTCCATGGTACATACAACTAAGACGGTACAGTGGATTCTGCAATGGAGGGTCAATTAGCTTGGCGTTTGACGGATGGTATATGTTTTAGTGTTGTCAGTTTTACGAATAGTCAAATGTGGGTTTAAGAGCAAGCAGTTGTCTTCCATTTATTTAAAGATACATTTATTTAAATTTATAGAAAGGGTACCTCCATAAGAATATTTATATCTTACTCAAAAATGTGACATGATGGCGATTATTAGTAATAATGGGAAACAACAGCAACTATGAAAATAAAGTCGTTGTATGTATATTACAGGATTTGAATAAAACTAGATTTTGCTTCAATGGATATAAATCATCATTTTGGTTGACCAGAGGATAATCATTTTTTAAGAGACAAGGTGTAAAATATGGAGTAAATACTAGGTCCAGATGTAAAGCTGATCAGTTAACAAACTGGGCTCTAGATCTTAAGCTCCGTAGAGAATCACTTTGGCAGCGTAAAATCTCCACCACCAAACAGTGTGATAACATCCACAACTTGTCTATGGATAGCTCAAACGTCACCAGTTGGGAAACATATTAAGCCCATGGTTTGTAAAACCCTTACTGATGAGCAAAATGTTCACTGGAGATCAGTTATTCAACCTCTTTTGAGCCAGGGTGACTTGCCAAAACGTTTGGAAACTTGTCAGAGTGATTTGACATGGAAGTCTTTAATCTTCAGCCTTCCTAAAGGTGCTCTTAAATTTGCCATCAATGCCTGCATGGATACTCTCCCTTCTTTTACTAACCTCAAACGTTGGGGCAAGAGACATAACGACTCATGTCCCCTCTGTAAGTGCAAGGGAAGTCCTCTTCATATTCTCAACAATTGCCAAAAAATGCTTGACAGATACCTATGGCGGCACAACAACATTATTCGCATCCTCGTTAACGCTTTTAAAGACTCTGAAGCTTATGATTCTGGTAATTTAATCATCCATGCTGACATTGAGGGCTACACCACTTGCGGGGGAACGATTCCACCTAATATCATTACAACATCTCAAAAACCCGATATCGTTCTGTTTTGGCCAACTGTTAAGAAGGTTGTTTTGTTCGAGTTGTCTGTGCCTTTCGATCCCAATGTCTCTAAGGCTCATCAGACCAAACTTGACCGCTACGCATCATTGGTTTCTGATATCAATGATGAGGGGCACGGTTGCTCACTTACTGCATTCGAAGTTGGGTCACGTGGCTGGATAGACGCAGACAACAAGAATAGAATGACCTGTCTCATAAAACGTCTTAAGGACACACATCACTAAATAAAGGATTTTGGCCCGTACAGAGCTATGCGAAAGCAAGTGTTTGGTTGCCCTCTCTAAATTAAAAGCTTCAAAAATGACGGGAACAAGGTTTTTTGATCAAATTTCTTTTGAATCATGTTCTGTGGGTCAAATGTAATCAGACTGGGTGAAGATCACTATAATATTGCTGTTTTTGTAAAATTCGAGGGCAGATTTTCAGTGTCTAGAGAAATTTTTAGCGATTTAGAAAAAAATGAAATTTTGAGCATATCCTATTTTCGAAGCGACCTAGCAAAAAATTATCAAGGTTACCCTAATATGTTTTCACTTTGTGGGCTCTTCTAGACTATAATCTCAAAATAAATCCAAGAGTTGAAGTAACCAGTCGCTTTATAGCCAAGATATCCGCCATGATCTGGAGGCTGTTTTGCATAGGAATGAATAGGCGATTTATTGGTGGTGTGTGCTCTTAAGTGCACTTCCAAATACTCTGAGCTTAAAAACAACATCTCCAAATCTGCGCTTGTGTCTTCCTATGCTATTTTCAATGGACGACTTGAGCAAGATTGGACCATTAATGAGCTCATTTAAATTCTTTTGGGGGCTTTTTTTTCCATTTATTTTTCCATTGCTCGCCTGCCCCACCATTTTTGTCTTGTAATTGTCCCTCTGTTTGTAGTTTGTCTCCCCTTGCCTGTGGTCAGTATAGGCCACAGATGTTCTTGGGTTTGTTTGTTATATTTCTTTGTGATTTCAATAAAGATGATTTAATAAAAAAAGAAAACTCAATCAAAGATGGTTTATCACGAGCACTGTTAATTGTAAAATAACATTAGTATTAGTATAGCATTTAACTGATTATCATTGATTTAGAATATAATCTTATAAGATGACACTTTATTTATCTTTGTGATCTGGGAAATTTAAAAGGTTTTAATTTGTTTTCATACTAGTAGAGAATAATATGTCCTACAAAGCTTTTATCACTCACAGTCAGTTAAGATTGAGGCACTTTTTTGCTGAGACTTGGAACATGCGTATGATCAGCATAAGTTGAAATATATTTGCATTGTGTTATTAAATGTTGTTCTTTCTACTGCACTTAATAATATTTGTCAATCATAGTCTGCCCAACCCAGGATATGGGAAGCTGATGTAAAAAGTTGATATTACAGTTTTGGTGCCGATGTTCTCTTGAAAAGGAAGCAGGATGGTGATAACATGGGGGCATTCGGATACGAGCGTGATAAGGTAATTAGGTTCTTTGGTGTCAATGTTGAGATGAAAAATCATACAATTTAACAATCACTTATCTTCAAAATACAAACTATTGATATTAAACCTCGTCTTCGTAAGCCTTTTTTGTAATACGTCTTCCTGAGGGGGGGGGGGGGTACCTCCCCTCCTCCCCCCTATGAGTTATATTGTTTGTACTATAGTATCTATAGTATAGGGTAGGGTGTCCTCTTTCCAATGATACCAAGATCATGGAAACTGGTCTAGGCGTTACGTAATTATATCGTCAAAGTATTTCCGGACCGAAAAAAAATCGACTTTTGGCAAAATTGCCAAAAATTCGCTATAAAGGTTCTAAATGTCTATATTTTTGCCAGGATGTAAAAACAATTCTCCAAATGCTCAGGGTCGCTTTGTTTTGCGTTTTGGTGCAATCGACGATCATCCGTAAGGAGGGGGGGGGGGGGTAACCATCTCCCCCTTAGGAAGACGAGGGTTAAGTAATATATCGAGCACGAGAGAATAATCCAGTGTAAACTTTATCAGGAATAATGAGTTAAACTCAAATTTGGTAACTGCTCAGTGAAACCTAAAAAAACAAAGTGCATTTGTATATCAAAAAAAAGCATTATGCCTGTGTTAACCCTCGTCCACTTAAGCTATTTTCTACTACGTCGTTACCTAAGGAGGTGGTATGTGAAAATGAAATTGACGCGCCAAAACAGTAATTATTTTATACCATAGTATAGGGTAGGGTCTCTTCTTTCTATTGATATCAAAATAATTTAAATCGGTCAAGGCGTACGTAATTATGACGTCATAAAGTACTTCAGTTCTGGAAAATTCGCCGAAATAAGTAACTGATAATTAAAACATGTTCTGTAAGTTTAAGCTTGTTAGTTTGTGATTTCAATAAAGATGATTTAATAAAAAAAGAAAACTCAATCAAAGATGGTTTATCACGAGCACTGTTAATTGTAAAATAACATTAGTATTAGTATAGCATTTAACTGATTATCATTGATTTAGAATATAATCTTATAAGATGACACTTTA
>JXSR01S075566.1:53914-68196 GCA_000969725.1 Ophiothrix spiculata | reverse complement strand
TTCATTCCAAACTTTTGGACCAAATGAAGAAATTGTTTCAATTTTTTGCATATGTAATTTGAAATCATCTCTGTTTCTTGTATTGTAGTGATGGTTATCACGAAGAATTGTAAAGAAATTTTTAAAGGATAAAGGCAGTACCCACATTATTTTGTCACATAAATGTGACAAAATAATCATTACAACAACAAGAAA
The DNA here is from genome assembly GCA_000969725.1 of Ophiothrix spiculata. Lineage (NCBI taxonomy): Eukaryota > Metazoa > Echinodermata > Ophiuroidea > Amphilepidida > Ophiotrichidae > Ophiothrix > Ophiothrix spiculata. The sequence goes on along the minus strand of JXSR01S075566.1, from coordinate 68,001 downwards.
TTGTAAGTAAAATGTAATTATATACCATTTGAACACTTTAAAGAAGTGATAGGAGGTATTTGAAGCACTTTTATTGGCAATACTATTCTCATTAATTCAACCATTCTTACCAGGTACCAAGCCGATATGAAATTGATTCTCTATATTGCAAGTCTCGAAACCTGTTCTTGAATAAAGATGTCAGTAATGAGTTTCTCACACATATTTCTTAGTATCTGTCCCAGTTTGGTTTTACTGAAAGGAAACCGAACCAAAAGATGAATGAAATCTTGGAAATGGATACATAACATTCAATATAGTGTTTTGTATTATGTTTTGATTGAAAGTATCTAACCTTTAACAAAATCTGAATCTTCCAATTTCCTTGGGGATTTTCCAATATTGCTGCCGCTGCTGAAATATATAGTGATCAAAAAATTGTAGAGGGACAGATTGTCATGTGAGTAAGAAAGTCATATCTGCAATAGCTGCTGTATGGCATAATTTTATATTGGACTCTGTAGAATGTTCAGTCTTGGGTCAGTGGTTCTTTAAGGGGTTTTCTTAGAGATACAAAATCTCCATTGATTTTCTTAAAAATTTAGTATTTGGTAGATTGATTTATTTGTGCTGATAATGAATCTTAGATAAAATAAATAGGTCACCGTGCTCGTTTTTGAGATACAGACATTTCAAAAAGAACATATTTCCCCAAAAATTCAATCGATTTACCACACAAAGTATAGGGAAAGCTCCAAAAAGTCGATCATTATGTGCTTTTAAAATAGTAAATGCTCCATTGATTTTTGTAATTTTTACAAATGTTAAATAATTTTTTGCACACTTCAAAATACTGAAATAAAAAAATAGGGTCACCGTGTTAGTTTGCAAGAAAAATGGCAAAAACTGGTATTTTATAATCAATAAAATTTGATTACTTTTATGGCACATCTGCACCTTTATCATTTTCCGTGTATATATTACGCAGCGATGCGGCGCGTGATTAACCAAATGCGTTAGTAAAGCATGTGTTCAGTGTGCATTGAAATTTGCGTACGGAAAACGGATCCAAACATTTTTTAAATTTTTAATCGATATCCCGCAGTCTGAGCAACTGCATCTCTGAGAAAATTCCTTAAATAGGATCGTCACCTGAAGAACTACACTGCCGCTGGAAAGTATTTCTGCATAATTTTAAACATTAAGAAACCTCATTTATATATCAAACAACTTATAATCATCAAAGATCCATGCTTGTATAGGCGACTTATTTATTCAATAAATATAAATCAATATTTCTTCTGATATTTGATCTTCTATTACCGTAAACATGGCTGATTTCATGGGCCACATATAAATACACCACAAGTACAAATCTCATTAGAATGAAACTTATCAATTATTCTTAAACTCATTATCACCATGCAACCAGATAGAATGTTTTCAGGTTATATGTTTTCAAACAAATGCGCAGAAATGTATATAAACTTTAGTTTTTTATGCGCAGGCTAAAGTGGTTAATATGCTTTTCACACATAATTTCAAATGCATTGAGTGCAATTCTGCTTTGATTCTGTAGATAATTATTAAATATAGATTCTGTCAAAAATATTAAAGTCAGTCGGATAAGCGCCCCCATATATGAAAAAAAAAAGTTTTGTGCAGAAAAGCAGTAGAGAGCCACTAACATATGAGGGAGAAATTTGGTAATTATTGGCACTCTAGTGACAAGTTATTAATAAATATAACTTAAGGCAGCAATTGCAGATACTACTTTCTTCCACTCACATGACGAGATTACATATTGGTGATGTGATATGGAAAACCAATCCCTGAAGGGAGGGTGGAGATTCTCACACTAACAAGCTGTACAATCTTTTCCCCAAATTATATTTTAACTTTGGGTGGTTTTAATTCAAGATGAAAGCATTCAATTTGCTTATATTGTGGATATTTGTGGAGTATTTGTTTAAAAAGTACCTAATTTAACCCTAACCTCCTACCTACCACTTTTCGTTCTCAGCCTATATCCTCGGAAATGACGGTGTCAAAAATTGGTGGTTTCCACCGGGGCTCAAACCAGGGACCTCTCGCATCCCAATCCCATGTCCACCTATACCAAGCCATCAGAGGGGTGCTGCCTAGGCAGCGATTTCATGCCCATATAGGACCCCCATATCTGACATATTCGGACTTACGCGATTTTTGTGATTTTCTCTTGTAACCTTTTGTAACCTTTGGGAGCTTTAGGGTTAAATAAAACTATTGCTTTTTCAATGAAAATGTGTATACTGGATTTTTAATAGATTTCCAGGGACCACCCCATGTTTTGATGGGTTATCCTTGGAGAATTTCTCCAATTTCTTATATTTACGTGGTGTGTCAATGATCTAAATTTTGGTAAAGTTAGTTCAGAAAGGCCTCCCCCCCAAAAAAAAAAAAGAAGAAAAAAGTAATAATTGAGTGTAGCCCCAAATGAAACTGCAATAAACTTTTTATATTTGTAATATCTTTGTTTTTAAATGTGTCAGACATACACTTGGGCTATTTTAATTCCTAGATATTTCAGCTGCTTCAAATAGTTTGCAATAAATTACTTCATATTGGCATAGAGTCATAGAGACATGCCTGAAGAGAGTAAATCGTAAGGCACAGGTCACACTGTAGAGATACTTAGGCTGATTATTGAAATAATGCTGGGTGTTCCTTGATTTTTTATTGATGTATCATTATCAGTTATGTGTGACCTGTTCTTAAGTTGAAGTTAGACTGCAATCGTAACGATAAATCAAATAAGTAAACATTCAAAAAGTTTTTGTTATCATCCAGTTCTGTCTGTTAGCTTTTGTTTTATTACTTCAATGTTGTTTAAAAAGAAAATAAAGGTCTAAATTCACTTTTTTGTCTTTTGTCGTTACAGCTGCCCCCAGGTGCAGCCTCATCAGTGACCCTCCAGCCAGCACCTGGTGATACAGGGAAACCATGTGGTGTAGATTATGAGTTATCAACATATGTAACAGGTAGGTATCCCAAAACCCGCCCACCACACCTGTAATCCACGTTTATATCAGTGACCCTCCAGCCAGCACCTGGTGATACAGGGAAACCATGTGGTGTAGATTATGAGTTATCAACATATGTAACAGGTACGTATCCCATAAGGCCAAAAAAAAATGTGTTTGGTTGCCCTCCACTGACCGACCCTATTTTTCAGCCAGTCCCAAACTTTTTTTACTATTTTTTTTTCTAAAAAAATATGCAAAACTTTTGCTTTTTTGATATTCAACCTTCAAAATGTTTAAGATACCCCAAATTACTACAAGAAGTATTTGATTGTTTTGATTTGGATGTCACGGGGGAAGTTGTGAAGGCTGGAGCAGCCTATCCACCTAGCAGTACGTGGAAGAGTATTAAAAAAATAAATTAAAAAAACCCAAAACCCGACCGACCGACCCTCTCTGAAAAAAGCTCTGGAGGGCAACCAAACAATTTTTTTTTTGCCTAATGCATCTGGCAATGTTTTACTATAACCCGCCCACCACACCCGTGATCCAGGTTTATATCAGTGACACCTTAGCCCCTGATGATATAAGAAATTCAAGTAGTGTAGGTTATGTGTTATTGATGCATGTAGCAGGTATGTATCCATCTTGCCATGTGTTTCCCATAATTAACCGTTAGCCTGTCCGCCTTACGGGTAAAGGGAATCCATCTGCTTAGGAAAATGTGAATCCTAACTATTTTTTAATCATGAAAAGATAAATAGTTTCCACTGCCTTTGCGGGGACTCGAACCATGGATTATGGCAGGGGTTAGTCATGCATTACGAGGCGAGGGATCTACTGCTGAGCTATTAAGGCAGCGTTGAGATCGTGAACTAAAATCTAAAACATAAACATTAGAATGCCCTATTTTTCTTTTGTTTACATAAAAATTGCAATTTTTGCCTCATTGGAATGCTCAATTTTTAAGTAACTTTGCGAGTGCATATATCAGACAAAATGTAGAAAATGTAGATACTTATAACAGGCAATTCACAGCTCAAAAAAGGGCGAACTCAGAGTCCTAATTTACGTCCGGATTTTTGGGCAAAAGAACGCGGGTTTGTTACATTATCATTCAAAATCAACTTAGCATATTTATAAAATATTGTTTGTAATTCAATAAGAAGTATCAAGCCTACAATCTGTCAAAATTTGAAACCAGTCGAATTGTTCGAAAATTATGAGGTTTCGGCGAAAAAGGGTCAACTTTTTTGAAGTAATCTTTAGGCGTCATTTTGACCTTGATAATGGATGTGAATTCACTAGTTAAGTTCCATGTATAAACTAGAGACTCTATTCAATATGCACGCCAAAAATGATGATATTCTGATAGGTGTTAAGTATAGGTAAAAACTTGCAGTAAACATGACATTCAGCCGAGCAAGACATCTTTAGGGACTGTAGCCTTAACAGTTATCTCCAGTCAGCCTCTGGTGATACAAGAAGACCATGCTATGTCTCATATGAGTTATCAACATATGTTCCTTCATGAGATAACCACTCTTGACCTGGTATGTGAGAGATCTCTGGTTCAATACCTAGTCCCGGAGTGCACACTGCACTCTGTTTTTTTGTCCTTATTCTCTGACATGTATAGACAACATTGATTTTTATCCATCCTAATGAAAAACTGAATCTTGTCAACTGTTAGTGTTACTGCTAAAACCTGTATTTTTTGTATTTGACAGAGGATGCTGATGGTAAACCACACAAGAGAAATTCAGTGCGTCTGGCCATCAGGAAGCTGACCTACGGACCAAGTCCTGAAGAGAAGAAAGGAGATCAACCTAGCGCTGAAGTACAGCATGAATTCACATTTAGCCCGGCACCATTAACGTTGGAGGTTACATTGGATAAAGAGGTAAAAATTCTCCTTGGGGATTAAGGTTGGGAGGGTAGTAGGGGGGTCAGGATGTCCCATCAACGTTGATAGCTGAAGGTAAAGGGGATGGTTGCCACCTCAAAGATTTTGAACTCACCATTTTGAAAAATATCGGCAAGAAATACCTGGTGTGGAGCTAAAACTTACGGAAAATCTTAGAAACACCATATTCCTTCTTTAATTATAGGCAAAAAAGAGAGTAAAATTCCAATTGAGAATTTGAACAGTAAAATTTCGATTTGGTGGCTATTTTTTGCCCAAAATCATGATTTATGGATTCGGAAGTACTTAAGTATGACTTCATTATTTTCGTATTGGATTTGACCGATTTTCATGATTTTGTTATCAATGGAAAGAGGAAACCCCAATCCCTACTCTATACTATATGGTGTAAAACAACCTAATTTTAGGCAGTTCTATTTCAATTTAAGACTATGGTTACGAAAAGCAAAGAAAGAATAGCCCATTGCTGAAGTACAGCATGAATTCACAATTATTCAGATTTGAACTTAAAGGTACTGTATTATTTATCCTAATTAATCCTGTCTTTACTCTTTTTTTGTTTTCAGATGTATTACCATGGTGAGACTATACACGTGAACGTCCAAATCACCAACAACTCAAATAAACGAGTTAAAGGCATCAAAATTAAGGTTCAACAGATAGCTTGTATCTGTCTCTTCTCTCAAGCGGAGTACAAATGTCCTGTTGCCTCAGTAGATGAAAGGTAAGAGGTCATAGGTCAAATAATGACCTTTGCGAACGTAAGATGTCATAACAATCAAATTAAAATTCAATAAATGGCTTGTATTTTTCTCCTCTCAGCGGAGTACAAATGTCCTGTTGCCTCAGTAGATGAAAGGTAAGAGGTCATAGGTCAAGTAATGACCTATGTAAAGATAAGAGGTCATAGGTCAAGTAATGATCAAATAAAAATTCAACAGATAGCTTGTATCTGTCTCTTCTCTCAAGCAGAGTACAGATGTCCTGTTGCCTCAGTAGATGAAAGGTAAGAGGTCATAGGTCAAGTAATGACCTATGTAGGGGTAAGATGTCATTGGTCAAGTTATGACAAATTTTTAGGTGGTGATTCAGAGGGAAGATTTCAGACTGCTTGTGTCGCCCTGTGTTATAAAAGCTGTGGCTGTTTTAGATGTTACTGTTAATAATAATCTGGTGTGTCATCAAGGCGACCTTTCCGTAGAAAGACATTGGTAATTATCAGTCACAATTTTATTGAAGGAAAGATAATTAAGTATTATTTATTAAGAACCAATATATCGCTTAAAGAGTGATTAGATATGAAAGAATTGTATTTATTATTATTTTTGTGGTATGTGGTGGTTTCATATACTGGTCATATTTTAAAATAAAAAGGGTGAATCGCCATTTTATTCTAGAAAATCCATTTCAAGAACAGTGTCTGTTACCTGTCTTACCAGAGACTAGTGTGGTAATTCAAAAACATTGCAATTGTAATATGTGACCCGTCATATTGAAAGGTACCTTAAAGCAGTTGATATACTTCATCATTTTTGTAGTTTGTATACATTTTCCCATGTACAATTTCACCATTATGTAAATCATAACCATCATTGCAAGGAGAGATTAGCTTACCATGAATAGATCTAGGCCGTAGAATCAATATCAAACATTATACTACCCATCAGTAAGCACTTGAAAATGTGCAATGGGGTGAAAAATAGGTCTCCATTTAATACATTCTCCATAATGTGAAAAGTTGGAATTAAAATTCTCATTCAGAATTAACAGTTTACTCCATTCTTAAAAACCAATCACCATGAGAAAAATTCTGAATGAAAATGACTACAAAAATGGCGAAGTATATCTACCGCTTAAGGGTCCCAAAATGAAAATTGATTTTTTTGGTCTCATCGGAAAGATTATATTTTAAGCTTTAAAATGACACCTTGCTTTTGGTTATTGGATGATTGATTGCAAAGTTACATCCAATTGGTAAAAGGCATTGGGCTGATTCAGAAAACTATAGTTATAAGAAAATTGAGTTTCTGTATTGGTAAAACTTGAATAGAGAAAGGATTTTTATCTCGGATTTTTAAAACATTGGTCTTATGTTATGGATGTTGGAACCTGATTAATATGATAGAACACACTTTTAGGGTTTCTGATGAAATTAGAAATTCAACCTTGGACGTGATGTTTGACCTTGCTCAGCTTCAGTGGTCAGTATCTCGTAATTTACTATGCCGGCCTTAAGGTACCTTTTGATATGATGGTCGCATATTTTTAGTCCTAATATAGTTTGTAAAATGCAATAAAACATATTATGACTTAGTTACGTATTTATTATTTTAGAAATGTGATCAGCACATGAAAGTTCCTTGTATTAAAACATAAGGAAATTATATCAAGCAATAACAAAATAATTGTATACTAGAATTCTGTCAACAAATTCTAGTCTGAAGTTGAAATCTGAAAATTGACTTTATTTGCAAATTCAACAAAAAAAAATCAAAATTTGTTTTGGTCTGTTATATGAGGTAAAAGCAATGTTTTACCGATGAAACTTAACCCTTCTCTTGAATTATTACTTCTATACACACCTTTAGAGAATAGCCTCATACCCAAGACCAGTATCCATAACAAAATTATCTTTTGAAGGTTTTGATCAGAATTTTCTCGATATTTGGTACTTGACAGTTACTAAAAAAAAATGTAAATCACTTGCGGATAAAATTCTGAAATTTTGTCTAATGTACCTTTAATCTTGCATTAAATTGTTGTACTTTTCTTCTTTTAAATTTCAGCATTGATGTTCCACGCAGTTCCACTTTCTGTAGGGTATATTATTTAACGCCATTATTGGCTAATAACCGGGATAAGCGTGGTTTGGCTTTAGATGGACAGTTGAAGAATGAAGATACGAATCTTGCTTCATCATCGATGTGAGTATAACTAGAAGCCTCATTTTACTGTTTTCTTGGGAGGGGTGGGGTGGGGTGGGGTGGTAAAAGGTGGCACTGGGTATGTCATTTGACACCACTATTGGCTAATAATCGGGATGAGCATGGTTTGGCATTAGATGAACAAATGAAGATACAAATCTGGCTCCTTCATCAATGTGAGTATAGCTAGGGTCTGTTTTACCATTGTCTCAAGTAAGGAGGGGGTGAAAGGTGGTACAGGCTGACTCCACTTTTGGCTAATAATGGGGATAAGCGTGGTTTGGGTTTAGATGGACAGTTTAAGATACAAATCCTGCTTCAACATCAATAATCTAGAGTCTAGCTAGGGGTCTGTTTAACCATTGTTGCAAGAGAAGGGAGGGGGTGAAAGGTGGTACAGGCTGACACCACTTTGACTAATAATGGGAATGAGCATGGTGTGGGTTTAGATGGACAATTGAGGAATGAAGATACGAATCTTGCTTCATCATCAATGTGAGTATAACTAGAAGCCTCGTTTTACTGTTTTCTTGGGAGGGGTGGGGGTGGGGTGGTAAAAGGTGGGACTGGGTATGTCATTTGACACCACTATTGGCTAATAATGGGGATGAGCATGGTTTGGCATTAGATGAACAAATGAAGATACAAATCTGGCTTCTTCATCAATATGAGTATAGCTATGGATCTGTTTTACCATTTTTGCAAGGAAGGGAGGGGGTGAAAGGTGGTACAGGCTGACACCACTTTGGCTAATAATGGGAATGAGCATGGTGTGGGTTTAGATAACAGTTGAAGAACGAAGATACAAATCTGGCTTCTTCATCAATGTGAGTATAGCTGGGAGTCTGTTTTACCATTGTCTCAAGTAAGGGATGGGGTGAATGGTGGTACAGGTTGAGACCACTTTTGGCTAAAAATGGGATGGACATGATTTGGGTTTAGATGGACAGTTGAGGAACGGAGATACGAATCTTGCTTCATCATCAATGTGAGTATAGCTGGGAGTCTACTTTTTACCATTGTCTCAAGTAAGGGAGGGATGAGCGGGTTTGACTTAAGTTGGACAATTGAAGAATGAAGATACAAATCTGGCTTCATCATAAATGTGCGTATAGATACAGTCTGTTTTACCATTGTTGCAATGGGAAGGAAGGGGGTGAACGGTGGTACAGGCTGATGACACCACTTTGGCTAATAATGGGGATGAGAGTGGTGTGGGTTTAGATGGACAGTAGAAGGAAAATAAGAATGTTGCTTCATCATCAATGTGAGTATAGTTAGGGGTCTTTTTTACCATTGTCACAAGTAAGGGGGGGGGGAGTGAAAGGTGGTACAGGTAAGGGAGGGGGGGGAGTGAAATGTGGTACAGGCTGACACCACTTTTAGCTTATAATGGGGATGAGCGTGTTTGGCTTTAAATGGACAGTTGAAGAACGAAAATACGAATATTTCATCATCATCAATGTGAGTATAGCTGGGAGTCTCAGTTTTACCATTGTCCAAACAATTTTTGTTTGGCCTATAGATCACATAGTTCAGAACTTGTTTTGCCAAATTTATCAGTTTTTCAGTTTTAAATTATGGTCACAGGATTGTGATTTTTGAACTGATAATTATTTCCTTTCTTTTTTTACTTTTCAGAATGGACAATGTTAAGGACAAAGAAAATCTTGGTATTGTTGTCGAGTACAGGACAAAGGTCAAACTGGTCATGGCGGGTGTAGGAGTCACGTAAGTAAAGATAGAAATGATCGAGAAAATTCCAAAAGATCGGTGCATGAGCTGGCAACATAGGGACACATAGTTGAGGAGCACATGTGGCCGAGTGGATACAGCGTCCATCTCGTAAACCATAGGTTGTGAGTTCGAGCCCCGCTCAAGTCAATGTGTTGTGCTCTTGGGCAAGGCACTTTATCCTCATTGCCTTCGGGGGGATTGATGTTTGTATAGTTGTTTCAATGTAGCAATATTGGTGCTGATTAAGCTGTGGCGTTTGACCTGCCAGTCATGATTAGAGTTTGAAATAAAAACCATTATTATTATTTTTAACTCTTAGAGCGCCGAACGCTAAAAATTTGATGTTTTCATTAATAGCTGCTTTTTTGGTAAATTTGATTGTTTCCCTAATGACACATTTTTCTGAAGATTTACTATTTGTATACATGATCTACTTGCAGAATTGATAAGTTTATTCATGAGAAGCAATAAAAGTTTTGAAAAATATGGATGTTTTTGTGATTGGTTATGTATTTAAAGTTGACATTTCAAAAATGTTGCATAAGGCAGCTATTAATGAAATCATACAATTGGTGCGATTTGCACCATTTGGCGCTTAAGGTGTAAATGCCAAGACTATCCAAAGGCATTTATTTCTTCAAGTCATGGGACGTCCATGTACAAACTGTAGTCCTTTGACTGCTGTGGTTTTGGTGCCATTGACACTTTACACATAACAATCCCAGGATCTTTTGTTTCAGGAGCCAAGACTACTCAATAGTGCTTATTTCAGTTACAATCATCTTTATGGATTTTGTAGTTTAGAAGCTCCTAAGAGATGATTTTATACATACACATTTTTGGCACTGGGGTCCAGGAGTTTAGGCTCCTGTCGTCAAGACTATCAAAAGATATTTCTTGAAATCATTTGTTTTATAAACATCATAAGGAGAAGAAGGAGAAGAACAAAGAAAAAAAAAACCAACAGCAAAAAGAAAACATTTATGCAATGTCAATGCCATGAATAAGACAAGAAAGCCTCTCCAGTCCTGAAGCTCATTTACTTTGAGGTCCTAAGATGGAAAAATCTGATTTTCAAATGCAAGCGGTAACCATAGATAACCTTGCAGATTTGATATGGATATTTATCACTTGGTTGACTTAAATCCTTGAATCCCATTGGTCGAAAGCCAATTAATATATAGCTGTATTACATATTTTAAGTCTAAAAATAACCTTGACTGCACAATCAAAAAGTTAACACACAAGGATGACTGCGCGTGATGTGGTTTTTTTGCGGGTTTGCAAAAGTCACGCACGCAAACTTATCCTTAAACCGTGTAATATGGTTATATATTACCTGTTTGGCAAATCCGTATTGCTTGGTTGACTTTTACCATTTATGAAGACAAGGTAAATTTGAGGCTAATTCTGCATAATTTACGTTTTAATATTAAGATCCATGCCTACACCAAGTGATAAATTTGTTACCCCCTGTTTGTTCTTACGCAATATGGAATATTTCTATGGTTGGGTGCATTGTGTATCACATTCGGCCTTCAGCCTCATGTGATACAGCACCCAACCATAGATATCTTTCCGTATTGCGTCAACAAACAGGGAGTAAGTAATAGTATTGTATACTAGTGTAAGTCGCATTGGACAATTTGTTTTAAACATAGACCAGGTTCATAGCCAGGGGTGGGGGGGGGGAGTGCGGTGGGGCATCGCACCCCCCAAATTTGACAAAGTACAAAAAAGTCCACAAAAATTCCCTAAAATATCCGCCAAAAGAACCCCTAAAGCACCAAAACACGTAAATGTAGGTTGTTTTTTTCATAATGCTTTTAAAACTACCGAAAACCTTTCTTTTTTTTTTTTTGCTTCTCACTTTGTCAAAACCTCTAAAATTAATTAAGGGTCGACCAAAACGAAAAAAGTTCTTCCAATTTTTCAAATCTTATCAACACCAAATGAAATTCTAGCTATTTTTGTTCATCTCATTTATACATCAATGTAATTCATGTCCAGGGGCAACATATAAGAAAACAAGTACTAATTTTTTGGAAGAAATGCTGAAATAAAGCAGAAACTGATTTTCAAATATATCATATTATCAGCGTGTTTTTAAACAATTTTTGAACCTTTTACATGTATTTAGGTGTTTCTTTGGAAAAAATTGGTACCAATCTTTATCCTCTTTGTCCCTGAGATATTAAGTTTAGTTATCTTAATCTCATATGTGACCCGTCATATTGATAGGAACCTTAAGGGTCCCAAAATTAAAGTTGATTTTTTGGTCTCATCTGAAAAATTATAAATTAAGCTGGGCATTTTCACGAAAAAGTGGACATGAGAAAAATATCGAAAACAGGATGTAACTATTCAATGAAAAATGCTACCACCATATATTTGGTATCAAAAGAAAGCTATTTTGAAGCTCTTTATAATTAGCCTAATTTTGAAAAGACTGAACAAAGATGTCTAAGAAATTTCTTTAAAAAACCTAATTTTTGGTCAAATTTCTTGATTTTCATAATGAAAAGTAGTTATTTTTATTTAATTTTTTCAACCCATTCTTGGTTGTTTACTTAGGTGTTATTGTTTTAAATTGCTTAAGTAAGGATCAAATTTACACATGAGGTTGTATTTTTTGTTAATCCTGACTAGGCTTTACAGTTCAGTGCACCCAAAAATCAGCGGACAAATTGTCCTTCCGTTACCGTCCTTCCGTGACCATGATCCCCTCGCATTTTGCATTGTTAAAACATAACCGTACGGAATATTTTAATGTGGAGTGTGGCAAACTATTGCAGAAACACCAAGCAATGCATTCAGTAACTTTGAAATAACAAATTCTTAATAACTTTCTTAAAAATTTTCAAAAATGTATTCAAGGTGAAAGACCATGTCCGTTTTGCTGTCCTTCCGTGACCGACCTCATTAATATGCATATTTTGCGACAGAGGAATTTTTATGAAAAAACTCCTGTTGAATATGAATGCTTTCAGGTATACTCAACTATATATGGAATTTTTTTTATTTTATCCAATTCAATTTTGGCAATGCATTTGTTTGAAATACGGAAAAATTCTGCGATTGTCCTTCCGTGACCGTGAAAATGCCCAGCTTTAAAATGATGCCTTGCTTTTGGTCATTGGATGTTTGATTGCAAAGTTACATCAAATTGGTAAAAGGCATCGGGTTTATCAAGGGCCATCAAGTTTGAAGTTTCTATACTGGTAAAACTTGAATGGAGAAAGGATTTTTGTCTCGGTTTTTAAAACATTTGTCTTATGTTTTGGATGTTGGAACCTGATTAATATGATAGAATACACTTCAAAGGTAATGTTTCTGATGAAATTAGAAATTTGACGTGATTTATGACTATGCTCAGCTTCAATGGTCCGTATCTTGTAATTTAATATGCCAACCTTGAGGGTACCTTTAGATACAATGGGGCACATATTTTTTTAAAAACTTTGTCTGTTCCAACATATTACAGTCGTGTGCTAAAATTCTTGCCAGTTTTTTTGCTAAATTTTGATGCAGTTTGATTTGATTTTTTCATGATGTATTTTTGTGTTTGTTTTTCAGAGAACCTTCACTGGAATTACCATTGAAATTAACACATCCTAAACCAGCAGAACTAGAACCAGAGGCACCAAAGCCTGCTGCTGAAAATCCCCGTAAGTATTTACCGAGGGGCCCCCGTATGGACACGCATGGCTTAGCAGTATAAGTCCCCGGCTCTTAATTATTGGGCATTGAGCGTCTTTGAACAAGATTCATGCCCTCATGTGCTCCTCTCCACCAGGTGTCAAATGGTTACCAGCATTCTTTAATTAATGCTGCGAAGGTAACAGACTTGCAGGGAAGGAGGTGTGGTTCACCATTTTAGGTCTCTAGGTATTTAAAGCACTTTTGTTGGCAATTTAAGACACCATTGTCATTAATTCAACCATTTTTTCTTAGTTTGATACCCTATCAGAGACATAAAAGCCAAATTTGATACCTATGTGAGACTTGTGTAGAGTACCAGGTTGATTTTGATCTCGAGACCTGTCCATATCTCGCCTGTTTGGTAACGCGGGTGGTTACCCGGTCAGAATACCCAGTTACCCCCCTCCCCCGAGCCTCCACCTCAAAAAACCCTTATGTATCATGCAAGACACAGAAGATGGTTTTGAAATTGGTTTCAATTAAAATTTAATTCGCCCATTAACTTCCATGTAAAAATGAAAATCAAACCAAATGTTCTGACTGTTTCATATAATGTAAAACAATGCTGACAAATTCGCTGGAGTTGGACGATCAACTCCACCACTCATTTTTATTTGGACTTATTTGTTGAGAACTATTTTTCATACCATAATATGTTAGTGATCATACTAAGCTAAGTCGTTAGGACCACTTCAAAACTCAACGGGCGGTTCCAGACGGTTGCTATTGTTCTAAACAATAACAACCACCCAGAAGGGCCGGTTCCAGGCGGTCAGCCGCTTGATTGATTTTAAAGCAACCCCTTATAAGGCATCT
>JXSR01S075566.1:39820-53792 GCA_000969725.1 Ophiothrix spiculata | reverse complement strand
GACCCATTAAATGCTGAACATTTCAAGAAAGCTTATTCCCCTATACAAAATGAACAGCATATATCTGTAAAACTTTAAAGTGAAGATAAACAATGAATAATGTTTTTTCTTTTTGTTTGTTTGTTTATTTATTTATTTTTTTGTTGTTTGTTTATTATAGCAGCCCAAGAGCCACAGCAACAAGCGCCAGCACAACAACAACAACAAACACAACAACAACAAGAAGGACTGGACACCAATCTCATCAGTTTTGACACCTCGTACGTACCACCAATTTTATCCAGAAATTTATCCACAAACTTAATATTTTTGCGAATATGTGTAAAAAAATTCTGCATTTTAAAAATCCATTGGTGCAGTTGATGTGTATTTCTGTTTGCATTTAAAATAAGACAAAATCATTGCATTAATTTTAGGTGCACCTATTTCATGACTCCCTATTTAAAGAAAATTCATTCATGACAAAAAATAATACTTAAAGGGGGCACGTAACTTAAACCAATCGTCAACAGCTTGCAGTTATCTGCACTGGTCAGCAAAATCAAATTAGGGATAATAGCTAGGAATAATTTCATTTGATGCCTTAAGGTGGCCTAGCACAGATAGAATTCCTCTATTTTTTGTTCTAATATTTTGATACATGATGTTTTCATATGTGCTAATCACATTTCTGAAATAAAAAATGGGGGTCACCAACTTAGTTTTTGAGAAAAATCCATTTCAAAAGCACTATATTTTATCACTTTTTACCATTGACTTCTATGGTAAGATCAAAATATGTAAGACAAAAACACTTATTTTTCTTTTTCACTTATGTTTTGGTCCTTATATAGTTCTTTAAAAAACCTTAATAAAAAAATATGGTCACTGACTTACTTTTTGAGAAATTAAGCAAAATTTTAACATTTTTTAGCAATGAACTAACACCTTTAAAAGCACTATGCACTTTGGGCCCTGCGCCGTCAGGAGCAACGCGCATGGTCTTATGCATGAATATAAAAATGGCACATGTGTAAGATCGCTTTATATTAAAGCGCAAGATACAGTACGCCAGAAAGTACGCTAAAAGCCCGGGATAAATACTTTGAAATTGTGTCCAACACCGCTGATATCAGCTCACTTGTGTCCGGCACTGTTTCTGTGCTAGGCCACCTTAAAATCAGGGATATTGTACATAGACACAAAACCAAAAATGTGGATAAGAAGAATTATCGAATAATGTTAAGTTAGCGGAGAAATAGACTATACTGACTGGTGTAGATATCTGAACCACAGAGTCGATTCGTTTATGTGTCTCTCCCCAAGGAAATTAAAAATAGGAATCAGTGCTGGCCACCATTTTGATTTGATCACCTGTAAATCCTATGGGATGGCAGCCATCTTGGATTGTCTCTCATGGAGGGTGAGTTATTGTACCTCAAGCATTTTATGGCTCACCGTGCTACACTTTGAAAGACTTTAAAAGTGATTAGCGGAAAATTTTACGTAATTTCATGAGAGCAATAGACACTACTAGAAACGCAGAAACAGTTTGCGCATGAAAGAAAATGCACACTCTGTATATGTGATTACTCACCCTGAAAAGGGTGACTTTGCGACAGAACACTTTTCGAGGAACTGATGAAAATAGGCAGCATAAAATAAAGAAAATAATAAGAATTTCCAGCAGATTGTCTGTTGTAAAATTTGATCTCTTTGATCAATTTCAACAAGTAAGGTGTTATTTTAAAGCGTTGAAAATGCTGTAACAGATGAAATGATAAAGTCAAAATTTATATCATCTGTAAAGTCCCCCCTTTCGGGGTGAGCCATCACATATGCATCTCGTTAAGATTTACGCAATCTGCCTGGACATCGATCCAAACATATCTGGAGGTACAAAAACTCTGCTCCATGAACGACAACAAGATAGTGCTGAGGCCAGCTTCTCTATACTCTGTAAATCTTGAAGTATGCAACAAGCAGCCGATTAACGCACAAAAACCAATATGACCATACGGGGAAGTAAATTAGTCCACATTACTCAAATCATAACAAGGTACCAAACCTTGTTGAATATTCAAATGAATTCATTTACAATGTTTGTCCATGTGTTATAAAAAATTAGCCCAAAATAATACCAAAATTATGAAGAATTCATGTAAAAATATATTAATACGCAGTGATTTGGCCTTGTTCAATCCTAGTCAATCATTAGTAGTCTCTTACACAATACAAAACCACCAGTTCACAATGTTGAAGAATACAAGGGATATACTATGAATCTTGTAACAGAGTCTGATTGCTTGCTGCATACTTCAAGGTTTATAGAGTATAGGACATCTTCTTTAGTCTCCCCTTAATTCATATTTGTGAATATTTATGAATGTATTTTAACCATCTCTAGAGTAGTTGAATTCTTTTAATTGCTTTCTGTCATACTCGCTGTGCAAACTCTAACAATTGTGACCGTCCATCCCAAATAAACCATAAATGCCACCTCTTTGTCATTTTCACTTTTTAACATTATTTGCAAAGACCATGCTTTAAGGATTAAAATGACACCTTAACGAACTTCACACAATTTCCAGAAGTCAAGTTATGGTCTGTCAAAGGTTGTCAGGGAGTAAAACGTATAACTGAGATAACGGAGATCAAAGATCAGTAAGCCCTTTATTTTCTGTTGATTGTCTTAAAAATATGTGATATGCACAATATTTCACATTTCCTATCATTTTCTTGAAATGAAAATGAAATGAAACTTTGCTGGTATTTCAATTTGTAGTAAGGACAAGGATTGTGAATCTGTCAAAAAATCAATTTCGGCAAATTACGCATTTAACATGTATTTTCACCTGTAGCGCAAAATGGCGTTTACGGCTCATACGGGCTGGACAGCCACAATTGTTATATACCTTACTTCACAAGATTGTAGATAATGACCTCAGTGACCAGATAGAGCATGGGTATTTTAGCATCATGAAGAGTAGGCGTTGCTTTCACACAGATTTAGAACCTGAGATTTTATAGGAACACTTTTTTAAGTATTGCTGTCTGAAAAAGTGGGTGCAATGTTGTAAGAAAAAATTCAAGTTTGGTTAAAAAACCAATTTAACAAGAGAGAAGGGATAAATTCAATTGAGAGAAATTTAAAGTATGTTCATTGATGTTTGGAATGTTTGCCATACTTTAATAAAGGACTTCCCTCGCATAGTTGGTATAATCCTGCAACAAGAAAAAAAAGCAGTAACAAGAATCCAAAACACCATCATCAGTTCACCATTTGAGTGCAAGAAAGTCATATATGCAATGGCTGCTCTATGTTACATTTATTTCATTTAACACTTTATCACTAGAATGAGAAAAATCCATCAAAAATTTTCTACCATATGTCAGTGGCTCTTGAAACGGTTCTTTAAAATCCATCAAAATTTTCTACCATATGTCAGTGGCTCTTGAAACGGTTCTTTAGGTGACATTATCACCTGAAGAAACATTTCAAGGGCTACTGACCCCAGACTGGACATTCTACAGTGTGCAAAACAATGTTTTGAAAAAGGCAATTACTTTCTTGCTCTCACATGACGAGTTGATACTTACCAAAATTTGCAGTTTGCCTAGTTTACTCTATTAAATCCAAGTCCTTTTGCCCTGGGGGAAGGGGGTACTCAAATTTGGTTTTGGTAGGAGTGTGCTGCTGGGAAATGTGAAGTACCACCCATGTTTATACCACTTTTCAAGAAAAAGGGGCCCATCCATATACCAAATGCCCAAATTTTGAGTCAAATTGATACAAAAATTGAAATTTTCTCCAAAAATTTACGCTAATTTGGCATAAATTTAGGTTGATTTTTGTTTGAAATTTAGGGAAAAAAATTTTGCTCTATTTTGGTGCAAAATTCAGACAATTTTAAAAAACAGACCCATCTAAATACCACATTTTATAAAGAAAAAGGACCCATTGGCATACCAGACAGCCTGATTTTGCTAGTTTGCAGCACATCCCCGTAATCACTTCTGTACTAAGTACCCCTCCCAGGTCTTTGGCAAGGGAGCATATCTGTTCATCTGCAGTAATAATATGAATCATCAATAACAAGAGAAAGGTAGCATTGTTTGGCTATTTTAGTCTGTCAAGTTCTCAGGTTCTAAATCTATATGCATATATATATATACTCTATAAACCTTGAAGTATACAAAAAGCGACAGATTAACACACAAAAACCAATATGACCATACGGGGAAATAAATACGTCATCATCTTTTTGAATCATAACAACATACCCAATCTTGCTGAATATTCAAATAAACTTATGTTTAATGTTTGTCCATAATATAGTAACAAAATTAGCCAAAAATCATGATTGATTCATGCAAAAAATATATTAATACGCAGTGATTTGGTCTTAGTCAATCCTAATCAGTCATTGCTAGTCTCCATATGGAAAAGTGGTCTCTTCTGCCTATACTCAAAATAACCCAATGATATAACATATAGGCAAATTGGTTTTTTTTGACTTTCGCATGGCATAAGAAAAAAAATAAGCATTATTTTTCTTAGCTTTGCCCTTAGTTCCAAACAACATATATTTAGAACCATTCCCCCGAAATCTTGTCCAATTCGGTTGAGAAACGTCGTCGTTATGAAGTTAGAACACTCTTGTCCCTGTCTAAAATAATCCACATTATAACATTGGCGGTATATGGTTTGCGTTGTTTTGGTCTATACCAAGGGTGCAAGGAGGCCCTCATTTTATATGTTCGAAACTATAGATTGGCTAGCTCCGCTATTTATTCCAAGAAGAAAATATTAATCTACTTAAAACTTTTTAAAGTGTTGTAATCGGTCAATATTTGGCGCCGTTATGATGTATAAACACATCTACAGTCACAAGACCTTTTTTTCGCTGTTGAGAAGTATAGCATACAGAACAAATAGGTACCCATTCACCTGGAACAATCACTCACGGACGTGTGTGTGCATTTGTACATGTTAATGCTCAGTCATTATATGAGACGTTTCATTGAAAACTTATCCATATGAACACAACACAATAGTTTACAATGTTGTAGAACACAAGGGATTAGCTATTGATCTTGTGACAGAGTCTGGTTGCTTACTGTATACTTCAAGGTTAATAGTATAGCCAATTATCCATGCAGTAGTCTCATAGCTTGTGTGTTCAGATTAATGTCCGAGCGAGCGATGATAAGAGATCATGTTACTTTTGCTGCTCAAATCATGCTAATCTCCCAGGGTAGGGGATTGGGGGATACTCTTGATACAAACTCCTTGCTTATTTTAGTTTTTGTGTAACACAAAGAAATATTCTGAAATTGTTTACCTTTCAAACTTCAAATTGTAAAATATAACCCTTGGAGCATAAGTATGTGCTCTTTAAGATATAGATGAAAACATACAAATGAAAACTATATACATCTTGAACACTTTGTAAGTTAGAATTGCCATGACCTATTTTGATATGTTAGGATTTTTTTAAACTTAGAAAACTAAGAAAAGGCTCCAAAAGTATAAATACTAAACCAAAATATATTCTCATGCATAGTTCCATCATCTCCCCCTTAAAGTTCTATATCACATATACTAGAGACAGACTCAAATTTTTACCCCAAGCTAAAAAGCATCAAAACCCAAAACACAAAGTTACGCACTTATTTTCAGAGTGTCTGAATTGTTACCCAATGAGAGCTATAACAACAAGCATGAAAGTTTGATATCTTCAGAATACAACAACAATAAAGAATGTCATGTGTTTTTCAATTGGATGTTTATAAGCACAAAATGTACACTGTCTGATATCTCAAAAGTCATAGCATTTTCAAAATGTGTGTACAAACACATAAAGCAAATGATTTTACAATTTAATGCCATATTTTTATCTATTTATCAGGACATTTACAAGTTTTGGTACAATTTTATATCTGCAACTTTTATATAGTTTACTACTCTGTTGCCAAAGAATAAGTTCCATGATTCCATTAAAAAACTCTTTTGCAATCAATTAATTATTTAAGGTTTACATTGAAAGCACCCTCCTTTAACTGTATACTTCGCCAATTTTTATGTCTACGTCAGCCTTCTGTTCTTTTACACTTTCCTCTAGCTCTAATTGTATTCTGTGCAAGTTTTTAAGTCAATGTTAACCTTTAGTTACAAGTTTCTTAATCATTTCTTCTTTACTCTGTGTTTACTTTTTTTGTGTGTTTTGTTTTGTACTTATTATTTGAATTTAAAACTATTATTGATGCTTGTTTATTTTATCTTCCAAGTTTATTAGGGGTCATAATGCCTAACTCCAAACGTCTTTACTAACGCTTGCTAATTGCTGAATTTCCTTTGCCAACATGCAGCATAAAGTATCAATATGTACATATCTAGTGGTACGAGGGGGTATCAAAAAGTTTTAAAGATCACCAAGAAGAAATATACCCAGGAATATAATTTTATTATGTGACCCTTAAACATCTTTACATAGCCACTGTGCAAAGTAACCCATTTCCCCCACTTAAAACTGACTTTCCACAAACCGACTTTGTATAGGTCCTTTTTTAGCCAAAAAACACCCATATTGTATTTTGCTAAGATCAACATTTTCAGGTCAGCCATGCTTTATTATGTTGTTATGACATCATATTAACATCAATTTCCATAAATTTGGTATCAATGGAAAGAGGAGACCCTACCCCATACTATGGTATCAAATATCTTAACTTTAGATGTGTGTTTATACAATTACTGGGCTGTAACGCTTCAAATGCAGGGATTTATTCTTTCCATATATCTTTAATATTTCTCCATGCAGTTTATCTAGTTAGCAGGGGCAGGTTGTTGACATCTATCAACACCTGTATGGAAAGTACAAATGCCATTGGTTTCATTTTTGCACCATAATGTACACAAGGACAAGTGACCATTCTGACAAAAGTTTATTGATATAGCTCCTTCCCTTGGTGATATTTAAAACTTTTTTATACCCCTTGTATGTGTGCTCAATGCTTAAAACTGATATGTACATATTTAGTTGTGTGCTTTATGCTTTAATATATGCTAACAATATTGTTATTATGATTGTACATTTCTCAAATTATAATTCATAAGAGAAATGATAAGATCTCTATTTATTTGTCATTTAAATATTAAAGATAGCTGTATTTAATATTTTATCCCCCTTTGAAAAAATCATGTATTGGGCTCCATGCTTTATTTGTTATATGCATCATGGATGTGTTATGAATGGTTGATCCAGAAGTCCAAAGCATGATTACTATTACATACAAGCTATCATATATGCAGTGTATCAGCCCATTGTATTGTCCCTGAATGTCCCTTGAAACTTAAACTAACCCTAACCTAATATTGAGTCATCTTGATAGACCTACCAAATCCACACTTCCAATTCAAATATTGGTCTTTGTAGTGGATGCTTGTCACCATACACGTATTTATAGGTTAATAAATGCGCATTTCATACGCGAGTGAAATGAGACAAAATCAATGCACGCGCGGTCAATTTTGATGCATCCAATTCATAAGGCCCGTAGGGGCCAAGTGAATTGGACTGCAATCAAAATTTACCGCAAGTGCATTGATTTTTTCTCATTTTACGAGCATTATGGAATGCAAATTTATTAATCTAATTCATACATGATAGAAAAATAATATTGCATCTTTTGTGAAAAGAAATAAGGCCATTAATATGACCAACAAAATCAAACACTTCTCTAAACTAAATAAATAATCACCCGACAAAAACAATGAAACATTCATATGCACTAAATGCCCACCACGCAAACTGGAACGCAATAGGTGCAGATTGTGAAAATCCACTGCACTCCGCATACTTTATATTCTTGCGTTCTGATTGGCTAGGTGACACGCGCAGCACACGCGGAGTGTATGAATATAGATTTACAGGGTGATACCAGACTTTGTATACTGGCCCATATAATAGCGTCGCCAACCATGGAGCTCAAATTGGGGCATTCGGGTCCACTCAGTTCCTGCCAAATTCAACCCCGAGTGCCGAGATTCGATTGCGCATCGGGACAAACCGTGCAAATTATACTTCACGCGAGTGATATGCCGACCTGAACGCAAGGCGAGTGTGACGTTTTTAATATTTGCGCATTATGACAAAATGCGATGAATCGGCAAAAACCTGAATACCCCCAATTTTGTCTCCATGCCAGAATAAAAATGATGTCTAGTCTTGTTTCTTACCTGTAAATCTATGATCAAACCAAAGTGCCAAATACATCAAAATGTTTTCATAGACTCACCAGGTATACACATAAGCAACATTCACACAGAGGACCAACGGCTTCACAAGACCTCCGAACCACAGAGTAATTAGGGTAAAATTTCTGGAGACATGGTCCAAACATCAAGATGCAGGTCCGACTGGAGTTCGAGTTCGAACCTGGAACTTTATATCAGTATTAAGGAACTGTTCGGCCATGCTACCCTATGTTTCTGTTCAATGAGTTGTCAAATTTAGAGGGAAGGAGTTGACTAAGTTTTAAGTTTGAGGGTTTATCAGAAGACCAGTAGGTTGAATTGGAAAAGTGGATATGTTATGTTATGTCTTTCCTAACCCCCTCGACAACTTAATTTACCCTAGCCTAGCCTATCCAACTGTACCCTGTCTTGCCCTGCCCTGCCCTGCCCTGCCCTGCCCTACCCTACCCTACCCTACCCTACCCTACCCTACCCTACCCTACCCTACACACACCTTACCCTACCCTACACACACCTTACCCTACCCTACCTACCATACCTTTTTCAATTTCAAACTTACCCCAATCACTTCTACATTTTGAAGCAAGCTTTCATACATGCACTTTAACCAAATATTATGATCACTGCCTTGTCAGAACTGGTCTTTCATCTGATCGACAACATGTTCCAATATATTTACGCAAGGTATATATGTACCCCCTCCCTCCCTCCCATTTGTTATAATTTATCATAATCTTATTGCCCCCACTAATCCCCACTAATCTGCAACTCTCTGCATACTAATGCATGTTACTGATAATCCCTTCATCCTACTATTTATTACTACCTAATGTTGCAGGCACGATCCTAATCGCCGCTCGGGCAAATATTGTGTTGAATCTCTATATGTCGCTAGCATGAACAGGTATTGGGCTGACTGGATATGATTAATTGATTGATTGATTAATTGATTGATTATTAATTGATCGATTGATTGATTGTTGTGTTGTGTTGTAGTTGTTTAAAGTGAACAAGTATGTTGCATCTGATGTAGTAGGTTATTATAGTAGATTTTTATATTTGTGTCACTTAATAAAAAGTTTTGTAGGCGTGTCTACGATTCGATTCATCCTAAGAGGTTTCTGCTTTGCCTAATCAATTCAATAGAAATTTAGTATAACAATGCTTGGTCAGTTTAAGGCCATATTTGAATAAAGTCCGCTTTCTCACAATAAATAAAATTAAAAGTCAAAAGCTGATGAGTAATTGCAAATATCATATAAATATTGTCATGTGGAACTGAATCGATGGAAATCTAATAACAGAATGCAGGCATTCAGAGCATTATATTATTAATGTTAGATTATATTATTTAAAAATCAACTGAAAATCTCGTATGTTAACATTTTGGTAATTCATAACAAACGACAACATTTATGAAGCCTAAATCATCAGGTTATGAGGCCCATTAAATCAAAGAGGTCGATATGGTGTTCTTAAAAATGAACCTGAATCGATAGCATGACATTGAACCTTTTTGATAATACATTCCATTAAGCCTGATTTAAAGACAAGCATATTCTATATAATAAAAATAGCTTGTTTAATAAGGGTGAGATCATCGTATTATGTTGAACAAAGTTGAGCATAGCACAGCTTTTTAGTTTTGTTCTGAACACATCCCCTCCAAATATAATCTTACCATCGGCAATATGCGCTTGGTGACACGATTAAAGAAATCCATTATAGTTAAGTTTGCCACAAAAAATAAAACATGCTGATGATCAATGAACAGGGGTTCTCGAACAAAATGTTTGTGAAACCATTATTACCTTATTATGCCATAAAAAGGTTTTATGGGTCCTAATTTGAATAATTTTTTTCAGCATTTATATACATAATCTAGCAAGTCCTCCTCCAAGGGTCGCTAGCCCAGCTGACAGCCATTGCAGGCCATTGGCCTTAGCCCCAGCTGACAGCCATTGCGGGCCATTGGCCTTAGTGTACAACTACATCAGATGTGTAGTGCTTGTTTTATAGTTGCTGTCATGTGCTTTTGTCATTATGAACACAAATGTATTTTTTTCTCAGTGGTTGTTTAATGTTAGCTTCTAGGTTTTGAAAATTGTCAGAAAATGTAACATATTAACTCTCAAAGTAATTACATAAACCATATAAAATTATTCATTGTTAGAACATGGATTTTTACTCTGAACATAATTGGCGATATCGACTTTTAACCAATAATGTTTATTTTGGCAAAAAATGCCAAAAAAACATTTTTGCCCCAAAAATTTCTGGAAAGCCGAACTAAAATTTGCATTCGTGAAATTTTAAACTTTTTTGCTTTTTGGAATTTAGAAACAAATGTCTAGGAAGGTTTTTCTCAAATTGTTGATTTTTATTTTATTTTTTGAAAAATTACCAAAAATAAGCCAAAAATTGCCATTTTGGTGGCAGCAGTGGGATTTTCTACATTTTTGACCTATTTTTGGCATTTAAAAAAAACCCTAAAATAAAAATCAAAAATTTTAGTAAACCTGTCCTAGACATTTGTTTCTAGATTCCAAAAAGCAAAATAGTTCAAAATTTCACAAAAGCAAATTTTAGTTAGTATTTGAATAGATTTCAACAAGCGGTGAAATATTGAAATGAATTTTAAACTGGGCAACCACACAACGTAAATAACAGTCAGCGAAAAAATCACTGACCATCCAGGAATCGATCCTGGGACCTTGGCATTACTAGTGCCACGCTCTACCAACTGAACTAATGAGTCAGATGGGGAAGAGCGGTCGATTTTATATCTATAGGCCTCAGTAAAATAAATTTTAGTATGGCTTTTCAGAATTTTTTGGGGCAAAAAATATGGTTTTTGGCATTTTTTGCCAAAATCTGCATTTTTGGTCAAAAACTGATGTCATCATCATGTTCAGGGTAAAATGCCGCTTCTAAAAATGTATACTTTTATATAGTTTATGCAATTAGTTTGAGAGTACAAAAACATTTTTTTGCCATTTGAAGGTCTACCCCAGCCTTAAGAGGGCACACTAGTGGGCACACAATTGTGTAACCTACCCTTGAACTGCAAGGATAATTGAACTTTTGAGAAATAGATTGTTGCCTATCTTAGTTTTATAGTTTAATTTAATCAGTGGGTCCCATGAGAGACAAAGCTAGAGTTTCAGTCTGTTTTGTGATAGTTAACTGATGTGGTTTGTTTGTTTGTTTGTGCAATGACATTAGTAGAAAACATCACTTTTAATTTACTCCTTATCCTTCTGGCCCGCAGTCCAAAAATTGAGCCAAAAAATATTATAGGTATATTATTCTCAAAAACAGATATTCAGAGTATTTGATCTTAAAGAATGTGCAATCAATTTTTGGGGTATATCATAACCAGTCCATAGGCTTGGTAGCTCTGTATAACTCTTATCCGCTTGAATGAAATCAGAAAATGCCTATTTTTGCAGTATATATGCCTACTTGCTTGAATTGAGTTATTGAGTTAAATCTAAAAAGTAGAATCAAGGAAATTGTAAAGGGGAATCTGGACTCGCCACCATCTTGTGTTGCTCATGGAGCAGAGGTTTTGTACCTCCGGATATATTTGAAGTTTGGCGCGATATATCCATACAGATCTCATAAATCTTTACTTGACGCATATAAAGCCTGCGCATTTTGTTTCACGCGCAATCCGTGTCTGCGTTTCAAGTAGCGTGTATTGCGACTTGCTCTGATCAAAGTATGCCAATTTTCCTGCGAATCCGTTTTGAAGACTCTCAAAGTGTGGCAATCGGAGACTCAAAATGCCAGAGGTACAATAACTCACCCCTTTTGGCGACAATCCAAGATGGCCGCCATCCTATAGGATTTACACAGTAGTCAAATCAAAATGGCGGTGAGTCCAGATTCCCCTGTATAAGTTCCTTGAGCAGAATTCATATATGTAACCTTTTAAGGTCAAGGTATGCTTACCCTGTTGGAATGGCAACCAAAACTATAAACAGGATGTTTGTGACATATTGAAAAAGAATGGTCCATGTGAACTTTATCTCTTCTATTTTACTTCTGGTTCGCATCAGTGTTGTGCTTTGTAGTTTGATTCTTTGTCAGTTTTATGATCAAATTATGTAGAATTTAGAAACTTAATTCTGAATTTAGGCAAGTGTTATACGTTGTTGTATGTAAGACTAAATATTTCTGATTGTAGCAATGTTTTAGTGTCTGAATTCAAAGTTTTATTTTTAGAAATGTTAGTATGTTTATTTGTTTGTTGATTTGTTTTAATCACAAACCACTACTTTATGTTGATGCTTATTTTATCATTCCTTTTTTGAAGAAACAGTTCATAACATTAATTTTTATCAAGGCTAATAAAGAGATATCCATACATGTACTATTGAAGAAGCACTTAATAACAAATTTTTACATCAAGGTTATTAAGATTATCCATTTAAAATCCCCCTAACGAAGGTCGGGAAATATAAAAAAGGGAAAATGGAAAGGAAAAAGAAAGAAAGAAAAGAAAAAAGATGAGAATTTTTTTTAAATTTTGTAACAATTGTTACAAAAACTTACTTTAAAAGCTACGTCAAAAAATTTGGATGTACATGCACCCTTTTAGCCTCATAATTCTTTCGCCCATCATATCAATAATTAACTCCTGGTGCCAACCATATCGATCTGTCTTTTCTACACATTCCATTTTTTTTCAAGGATTTTCTAAATGAATAAGATCTTGACCATATTGGAATCCATACTAGCAAACCGATCTAGAAAGGTGATAGGAATTAAGGTCCCACTTTATACTGGGAAAATAGTGTTTTTTTGAAATCAATATTAACAGTGTTTGGTCATCAAGAATGGATCTGAATCACTTTTAATATTTTTATGTCGGACCCATGTTAGATACCCTTGGAAAGCTTTCTGCCATTCAACAGCGCTGGAAGCCAGTGTACTTAACACCGCTTCTTTCTGGATCCGGCCCTTAGTCTCTTTTTTATTTAAGATTCATTACGCAAAGCTGAGGATGTATTTTTGAAAACCACTAATATTGTCCAAGCAAGATTCCTCCACCCTATAAGGTAAAGACAGCTTGTGTATGTGGTGCTCAGGGCAAGATGTTAAAGTACTGTTGCAGCATAGTGCGAGCAATCGCACGGGGGAGGAGTCCTGAAAACTCTTTGAGTTTTAGTACTTTTGAGTGCCTTTAATTTGGAGAGGTCTCTTTTATCGTATTGTCAATTTTTTTGTAATCATTGGTACTCACATGGATTTACTCATTGTTGCTCAAGATTTACTCATTTCCCAGTGAGTTTTACTTATTGGTACTCAACTTAAGTTTTACTCTTAAGTACTCAATTGAGTTTACTCTTGTTTACTAAGTTTTTATCATTAGTACTCACTAGAGTTGTACTTGTTTGTTCTCACTTGATTTTACTCATTGCTCTCATTTGTACTCATTTAATTCTAATCTGACACTCATTGAGTTTTAGTCTTTGGTACTCGCTTGAGTTTAAGTCATTGGTACTTACTTAATTTTATTCATTTGCACTCATTTGAGTGTAAGTCATTGACACTCACTTGAGATTTACTCATTGGTTGAGTGATACTCATTTATACTGACCTGAGTTTACTTATTGGTACTCACTTGAGTTTTACTCATTGGTACTCACTTGAATGTTACTCATTTATACTGACCTGAGTTTACTTATTGGTACTCACTTAAGTGAGTTTTCTCATTGGTACTCA